>BSBK01014638.1:0-31693 GCA_027943335.1 Chamaecyparis obtusa | reverse complement strand
TATTATATATATATATATATACATATCTATATATACATATTATATACATATCTTATATATACATATATATATACATATCTTATATACATATATATAGATATGTATATATATATGTATATATAGATATGTATATATATATGTATATATAGATATGTATATATATATATATATACATATATATATATATATATGTATATATACATATATATATATATACATATATACATATATATATATATATATATATACATATATATACATATATACATATATATATATATATATATATATACATATATACATATATATACATATATACATATATATACATATATACATATATATAGATATATATATATATATATATATATATATATATATATATATATATATATATATATATATATATATATATATATATACATATATATATATAGATATAGATATATATATATATATATATATATATGTATATATATATATATATATATATATATATATATATGTATATATATATATATATATATATGTATATATATATATATATATATATATATATATATCACTTTTGTCTGTGCTGCAAAGACAATTAATATATCAATCTTATTATATTTCAAATCATTGTTATTTGGAATGAGTGGATGCATGTTCTGTGGTGATGTTTTAATCCATTCTCTATCGCTTTAAAACTTATATCATTATGTTGATGTTATCAGTGATCTTAGCTTGGTTTTCATTCCATTAATTTATTCTTTCATCCATGTTATCTTTGAAATAGTATGGGAGGTAGGAAACTATAATTTTCTACTATCACATACCTTATTTACTTTTGAAAGATTTTTAGAAAAAGCTTATCGTCTAAGAATGATATAGAAACCTTTACGACTTTCATGTCAAAAGCAAAAACTGCAATATTGATTAAATGAGATTCATTGAAAATATGTCTTAGGGAGCTGTACCTAAATAAAATTCAGAGGGAAGTGATTTGAAGGAAGCACTTACCCAACTATTAGTGAATATTTTTCTTTAAAAGGGTGTTAGAGTGACTATTCTTGAGAAAGATTAAATAAAGACAAATCTGTTTACTAATAAATTTTTGGCGACTCTAATGGGGAGCACAAATAGTGTAGATCAATGTGTGCCACTCTATTAATACATAAACATGGTTCTACCTGCTGATGTTGTACCAAATCAACAAGAACTTCCTCCTATCATCCAACTGAACTTGAATTTACAGGATACACAAGAATATATTATAGCAGATTTGATTGCCCTTTCCTAGAAAGAGAAAACTAGTAATCATCAATATCAACAAGTTATTTTGGTCTTGGAAGAGGAAGAAGACACTGGTGAATGGTTGAGAGGTCTCCCAATTTCCTAAAAAGATGAAATTGTGAATAGAGCTATCCAGAGACCTTAGAATTTTGTAATTCTAGATTCTCGACCATATACAAGATCCCAAAGGAGGGAGGGAATACCTAATTCTTTCTTTGAAGAATTACAAAACCTTCAACTACAAAATACTTACGTTTCTAGACCTAATTCAAAAAGTAGGTGCTCTTGCCTATCTAGAACTACACTAGACATCTCTATGTCTAATAGCATTTGGAAAGCTCTCACTTTGTTTGGCATTCAAGCCCCTCCACTTTGTAACTATCTTTCCACCAATTATCATGTCGCAACCATGGTGTGCTATAGTAGGTCCTTTAGCCTTAGTTGGTCACCATGCCCTTCCTAAAGGAGCCAAAGATGTTCTTGCAAAATTCTTCGGTGATGGTAAAGTATCTGTAGAGGAACATTTTAATTCTTTTAATGTAGCTACTAGCATTTTAGCAATGCAAACTAAAGATTTAGCAGTTAGACTCTTCATTCAAACTCTCATAGAAGGGGTGACAAAGTGGTTTGGTCATCTACCCGCAGGATCCATAACTGATTGGAATTCCATGAAAACCACTTTTGAAAGCCATTTCAAAAGCATTGATGATGAGGATTATTTATTAGCGCAACTTACACAGATGAAAAAAGAAATTCTTGAGCCAATTAGAGATTATGTGGCTCTATATAATAAGGTTATTCACAAGATTCCTATTGATAAAAGACCATCTCCTGAAAACCAACAATGTTTTTTTGTTAACTCCATGCCCCTAGACATTGGTTTTCACCTTTGAAGGAATAGGCCAATGGACTTAGCGACTTCTCAAAGTCTAGTGACTGAGTTAGAAGATGATTTGATTGTAGTGGGGAAGTGGAAGAAAGATCTTTAGGCTCCACATTCTCAAGCTTCTACTTCTTCAATTCTAGTGGTTCAAAGGATAATGAACGATGTGATTGTGCTAAAAAGGAAATTGCCCAAACAAGGATCAACTTACTCCCCTACATATCAAGATAGGAACAAAAAATTACTTGGTCAATGGCATGATAAAAGTCCCCTTTTACCCTCAACTCAGACCAGAATAGCGCTTGAAGCTCCATCTAGAGAAGGGGTTATGTGTTCCTTTCATTTAACAATAGATCATGATTGTGATACATGCCCAAATATTATGAGACATGTGCAAATGGGAGCAACCAAAGATGTATTAGGAGAAGTGAAGGTTGAAGAAATAACTCAAGAGCAACTTGGTGACTTTGGTTCAGTTTACCTAGAATATGAATCAGACTCTGAAAAAGGAGATATTTTAGTCACTCTTAAAGATTCAACATGTGCTATGCTCACTCGCAATCAGAAGTCTCCTAAATATAGTCCATTGACATCAAATGCCGCTACCAAGAGTAAAGAACCTATAAGTAATATGCTTTTTCAAGTGTAAAGTCCCCTGAATTTAAAATGTTGCAAAAAGATGCATGAGTCCCCTCATTTGACATAGTTGAGTTTTGTCAATCTTCTACTATCCAAATTTCACCTGCCAAGTATTTAAGATTGAACCCAAAAGAACTTGACAAGTTAGTTAAATATGTTAAGGGTGAATCCCCTGATTCTTCTCATTCTGACCAATGTACAACCAATCAATCTGATTCATTTGTCCATCCTCCTTTAGTAGTTCCTCCTAGAAATGTCAACTAGACTAATTCATCCAATGCCTCTACTTCAAAAACTAATTGTGATGTTCATGAAACCAAAAATCTTGAGCCTTTCTATATTCCCTAGCTCCTTAATGGCCTTAAATTGAGTAATTGTATCATAGACTCGGGGGATCTGATAACATTATGCCATCTTCAGTTACTAAAGCCCCTGGCTTGACTCTGACAAGGACTTTTTGGAGGTGTTATTCAATGGATGGTAAAAAAGTACCACTAATAGGTCAAGTGAAAGATTCACAAGCTGTCCTAGCTGTTCATCTAGATAAGAGGTTAAAATTAACAATTCTTGTGGCCGATATCCTAGCAAGCTATGGAATGCTTTTGAGCAAGACCTTTTGTAGAGACATGGGTGGGGAAATTAAGATGGACTGGTCTGAAGTAGTAATTCTTATGGGAAAGAAGAAGGTTAAATTAGAACATGAGGCAAATAATATGTACACGGTCCTTCCTTCAGATGAGCCAAAAGCTTAGATTTTATATCAGGAGTGTGAATTTGGGAATTATCTAATCATGGTTGATGAGTTTTCCCCTATTACAATAGTTAAGGGTGAAGTTGCTCAGATTTGGTCAATGGAATTTGATGGTAGTTGTGCTAATGTTTGATCAGGAGCTAGGGTAGTTCTTAAAGGCCCTAATGGAGAATGCTTACCTTTTTATTTTAAGTTGGATTTTAAGAATACTAAGAACACTACTGAATATGAAGCCTTGTTGTTAGGCCTATAGGAGGCGAAGGCTCATGGAATTAAAATTCTTGTTGCAAGAGGGAATGTTGAACTGATAGTTAAACAGGTGAAGGGTCAGTTCATGGTAAAGAATGAATGACTAAAACACTATAGAGATTTGATTTGGAAGGAGATTGAGGCCTTTGATTCCTTTTCTATAGAAGCTATCCCAAGAATTTTAAATTCAAGGGTGGATTCTTTAGCTATTTTGGCTTCTTTATTGTTTCCCCACCCTAATTTCCAAATAGACCCTTATAAGATAGAGATTATTTACAGACCTACAGCTCTTGACAATGTTGACCAGTTACAAGTGTTTGAAGATGATGCTAGCATAAAGGACATTATTAGATGTGTTGAAGTTTTTGCATCCACTTATTTTGAAGGGTCAAGTGAAACATGTGAAGAACCTAATTCTGAGAGTCAGCCATTAGAAGAGATAGTTCAGTTAATAGGTAATAAGATTCCTAAAGGCTTGATTGCACTTGAAAATTTATTTTCTAGAAGAGATGATAGCTTTATCTTAGGAAAATGAATCACACACCCTGAAACACTAAAAGAGTATGATAAAATCAACATTGGAAATGAAATACAGCCTTAGTGGATATCTATGGGAAAGAATCTATCTTTGCAAGAAAAAGGAAGGCTCCAAGCATTGCTGACTACCTATACGAATGTTTTTGTGTAGAATTATAATGACCTAAAGGATTTTAGAGGTGGAAGTTTTAGCCATAATATACCCCTCAAACCAGAATCAGAGCCTTTCAGACAAAAGTTATGTAGTTATAAACCCAAAGTATTTGAAGCTATACTACATGAGGTAGACAAAATGTTGAAGGGGAGAATCATATACCCAATCCATCACTCAACCTGGATTGCCAATATTATTGTAATTAGAAAGAAGAATGGTGAAATAAGGATCTGTGTGGACTTCTGCAACCTAAACGAAGCAAGCTTGAAGGACAATTACGCCTTACCAAAGATGGAGCATGTTTTACAAATGGTTGTTGGATCTGAGATCATGTCAATGCTTGATGAATTCTTAGGATACAATCAGGTTAGTGTGGCAAAAAATGATAAACATAAAACTTCTTTTACTACACCTTGGGGAATATTTGCATATAACAGAATGCCTTTTGGTTTGATAAATGTTGGGGAAACCTTCCAGAGGGCTATGGATTCTTCCTTTTCTGATACGAAGAATAAAATTATTGTTATATACATTGATGATCTGACAGTCTATTCTTGAAGGTGAAAGCACCATCTCAGAGATCTTCAATCTATTCTTCAAAGGTGTCGAGACTACAATATTTCTCTCAATCCCAAAAAATCTATCTTTTGTGTAATGGAGGGTAAAGTATTGGGCCATATAGTTTCTAAGGGAGGGATAAGAATTGATCCTGAAAGAGTGAAAGCCCTTCAACAACTAATTATTTGTTAATATGATTTAGAACAACAGAGAGGGGGGCGGGCATGAATTAGTTGTTCTCAGGTCCTGATGTATAAAACAATCTCATAAAATTATCCTTAAATCAGATCCAAAACCAAAACAAACTCGGTCATCACTGATTCAATAATAGAAACATCTAACAATGTAGTTCACTACCTTGCTGTAACTTAACTTGTAAAACATGGTAATGTTCAAATCTAAACATTCACACAAGTATTAAGACCAATATTTATAGTGGAAACCCAATATGGGAAAAACCACTTTGTAACATGCTACTATTATTTTCACTCTTCTGAAGTGAGCTCGGTAAAAAGCCAACCCTGTCAAAGGTTACAATACACACTATTATGTGTGACCCAATTAAAGGATTTCAATCACCCTGTTAAAAGTGAGCCTAGTCATAGGACTTACATACACTCCATTAGAATGCAACCTTGTTCAAAGGATTTAACATATGATTGTTAGATCAACCTCTATTAAAAGGATTTTGACTGTTACAATGGTTAGAAAGTAGCAACAGTATTATCTAAAAAATATACAACTCACTTTGCAAATATCAGATTCGATTTTGTACACTAATGTTGGTTTACTAACTTTGAAACTTTGCCATTTCCATCTCTGATCTTCTCAAAACTTTCCTTCAAGCAATCGCAACAATTCTCCTTCAACTTTTTCTTCTTATTCAGTCAATAAAACTTTCCTCTTTCAACATTCTCTGTTCACCATGTGCATGTATCAAAATGCTTAGGTTTCCTTATATTTTCCTCAATTAGGTTAACTCATCTTTTGCCACTTAATCTCAATCGTAGATCTTAGGGTTAGGTTAGATTCATTGAATCTACCCACTTCATGTTCTTTGGCTCCTTTTCTAGAATCATCTCAAATCTCTTAAAGATTCACAATAAAATATTTTACAATGCATTTAATGCTTCCAAACAATCAATAAATAAAGTCAACATGTTTTACATAATCCAATAATTCAACAATGTCGGCTCCAAAATTAAATTCTCTTCAAATATAAAATTGTTGATGCTTGGTCAATACTGTGATTGTCAACTCGGTCTTCATGTAGAAAGCTCGGTCATTACTAAAACTGTTTCCTCGGCTTACACTGCCTTGCTTGACAATTTACTGATGCTCGGTCGACACTATATTTTTCTCGGCATATACTAACTTGGTCGACACTAACATCACTCAGCTTAAACATGATTTTTCCTTTCTTTTCTCAGTTAAGCCTACCAGTTTAGTCTTCAATCTTACTAAGATAAACAATACATTATCTCATCATTATGCAACATAGTCAAGTACACTTTGTAGTATCAAGATAACTCAACCTTTCCCTTAGGTGCTATTGTTACCAACCTTTCTTAGCCCCTTTAGCAACACTCAAATAGATATAGTACTTTCCTAAGTAGAAACAGTCTTACCGATTAAGGTTTGACATCAATGACAATACAACAATTGCTTATGTGGAGACATTTGCCCCTGTAGCTAGATTGGAAAGAGTAACAACTCTGCTTCCATATGTTGCTTATAAAGATTTCAAGGTATATCAAATGGATGTCAAGTCTGCATTTTTGAATGGTATACTAGAAGAAGAAGTTTACATAGAACAACTAGAAGGTTTTATTGATCCAAACAGAAGACACATGGTGTGCAAACTGAACAAAGCATTATATGGATTGAAGCAAGCTCCTAGAGCATGGCATGAGAGGTTGCACAACTACTTGATATAGATTGGATTTTCAAGAAAAAATGACACAAGCAATTTGTACAGGAAGGATGAAGAAGGTAAAGGTATCTTGTTGGCAAAAATCTTTGTTGATGGCATTATTTTTGGTTTACAAGATGCATTATGTAAAAGTTTTTCAAATGAGATGCAAACTGAGTTTGAAATGAGTATGTTTGGTGAGATCAAATTATTTGTTGGTTTACAAGTATATCAGAAGAAGAATGGAATTTTCATTACATAGTCTAAGTATGTTAATGAAATACTGAAAACGTTTGGGATGGAAGATGCTAAACCAGTGGGAACTCCTATGGTTACTAGACAAAAGTTATCTAAGAATGATGATGCCGTAGAAGTGAATCAAACTCTGTACAAATCTATGATTGGAAAATTGTAGTATGTTGTACATAGAAGACTAGATATTGCATTAGCTATTGGGATTGTGGCAAGATTCTCTGCCAATCCTAAAGAAACACATATGATGGCTATGAAAATAATTATGAGATACTTGAAAGGAACTCCTGACTATGGTCTATATTATAAGAAGGATGAAAAATTTGAACTTTGAGTTTATACAGATGTTGATTGGGTAGGAAATGTAGATGACAGAAAGAGCACTAGTGGTGGAGCTTTCTTTCTTGGACAAGGATTAGTCTCCTAGACAAGCAATAAACAAAATTGCATTTCCCAATCTACTGCCAAGGCCGAATATGTTGCTGCCACAGTGAACTGTTCAAACTTGGTATGGATAAAACAATTATTGATAGGCATGAAAGAAGAAATCACTGAACCTATTGTTATTTTCTGTGACAACACAAGTGCTATCAATATCTCTAAGAATCTAGTGATGCACACTAAGACCAAACACATTGCAATCAAGTATCACTACTTGAGAGAATTAGTACAGGATAAAGAAGTCCGAATGGAATATGTGAATACAAAAGAACAATTAGCGGACATATTCACTAAAGATTTACCCAGAGAAGCTCATAAGTATTTGAGAATTCAATTAGTGGTTCTTCCACTAATTGAGGCTTCCTAGACAAGCTAGGAGCACTGCATCAAATGTACTACAACAGAATATTTGACAAATTGATGCAAAAGATTATCACACTTTAGGGCTGGCCTAGAGTTGTGAAGAGAAGCAAAGACAAGGAATCAATCATAAGCAAGATGACATAGGAAGAAATACTGAGGTGCACAAATATTATCTACATCTGATGGATAAATGTTTTAGTTGCTGCTTCGACATTTTTGTCAAAGAGGGAGAATGTACTGATATGATAACACATGATACTGAAAATTAAGAGGGAGATGAACTGATGAACTGAAATGAAGAATCAGGATAGAGGGAGATCTGAATACTTCTGATGGTCACAGAAGTGAGGCTTACAAGATTCTAAATCAGAATGAAGCTAAGGATATTATACATAATTTTTTGATGCATAGATAAGTTTTTTTTTGGATCGGTTGGTAATCCATGTGTTATTCAGGTGATATCATATGGTGTTTCCATCAATGCCAAAGAGGGAGATTGTTGGAAACTTCAATTGAAGCAATTGTTGTATTGTCATTGATGTCAAACCTTAATTGGTAAGACTATTGCTACTTAGGAAAGTACTATATCTATTTGAGTGTTACTAAAGGGGCTAAGAAAGGTTGGTAACAATAGCACCTAAGGGAAAGGTTGAGTTATCTTGATACTACAAAGTGTACTTGACTATGTTGCACAATGATGAGATAATGTATTGTTTATATTAGTAAGACTGAAGACTAAACTGGTAGGCTTAAATGAGCAAAGAAAGGAAAAATCATGTTTAAGCTAAGTGATGTTAGTGTCGACCAGTTAGTATATGCCGAGCAAAAAATAGTGTCGATTGCGCATCAGTAAATTGCCGAGCAAGGCAGTGTAAGATGAGGAAATAGTTTTAGTAATGACCGAGCTTTCTACATGAAAACCGAGTTGACAATAACAGTATTGACCGAGCATCAACAATTTTATATTTGAAGAGAATTTAATTTTGGACCCGACATTGTTGAATTCTTGGATTATGTAAAACGTGTTGACTTTATTTATTGATTGTCTGAAAGCATTAAATGCATTGTAAAATGTTTTATTGTAAATCTTTAAGAGATTTGAGATGATTCTAGAAAAGGAGCCAAAGAACATGAAGCAAGTAGATTCAATGAATCTAACCTAACCCTAAAATCTATGATTGAGATTAAGCGGCAAAAGATGAGTTAACCTAATTGAGGAAAATATAAGGAAACATAAGCATTTTGATATATGCACATGGTGAACAGAGAATGCTGAAAGAGGAAAGTTTTATTGACTGAATAAGCAAAAAAGGCTAAAGGAGAATTATGGTGATTGCTTGAAGGAAAGTTCTAAGTAGATCAGAGATAGAAATGGAAAAGTTTCAAAGTTAGTAAACCAGCATTAGTGTACAAAATCAGATCTAATATTTGCAAAGTGAGCTGTATATTTTTCAGATAATACTGATGCTACTTTCTAACCATTATAACAGTCAAAATCCTTTTAATAGAGGTTGACCTAATAGTCATATGTTAAATCCTTTGAACAAGGTTGCATTCTAATGGAGTGTATGTAAGTCCTATGACTAGGCTCACTTTTAACAGGGTGATTGAAATCCTTTAACCGGGTCACACCTGATAGTGTGTATTGTAACCTTTGATAGGGTTGGCTTTTTACCGAGCTCACTTCAGAAGAGTGAAAATAATAGTAGCATGTTACAAAGTGGTTTTTCCCATATTGGGTTTCCACTATAAATCTTGGTGTTAATACTTGTGTGAATGTTTAGATCTGAATATTACTATGTTTTACAAGTTAAGTTACAACAAGGTAGTGAACTGCATTGTTAGATGCTTCTATTATTGAATCAGTGATGACCAAGTTTGTTTTGGTTTTGGATCTGATTTAAGCATAAGTTTATGAGATTTTTTTATACATTAGGACCTGAGAACAATTAATTCACCCCCCCTCTGTATTGTTCTAAATCATATGAACAGTCTTCCACCAACTAGAACTGGGGTAAAATATTTCTTTGGTTAAATTAATTTTTTGCGAGCATTTATGCCAGATTTTTCTGAGTTGACTACACACATTGTGGGGATGATGAGTGAAAAAAAACCTTTCAAATGGACTGAAGCTGGTAAAGAAGCTTTTAATGAAATCAAGAATTATGTAGCAAATGTGCCTTCTTTAGTCCATCCTAATTATAAAAATAATTTTATTGAACTTATTACTATGCTTCTAACCATTCATTATTTGGAATGATTATTCAAAAGACTGATACAAAATATGAAGCATCCATTTCTTTCATGAGTACTCCCCTTGAAAAACTTGAGCTCAAGTATTCAATCATTGAAAAGAAAGCTTTTGCAGTCATCAAAGTTGTCAAATAGTTTAGGTTTTATATTCTTCATTCACACTTCCTAGTATTTATTCCTGATTCTACTGTAAAAATTTTACTTACACAATAGGAAATAGCCATGAACAAAAGGGTGGCATGGGTAACAAAAATACAAGAATATGATTTGACAATAAAACCTACAAAATTGGTTAGAGGAAGAGGATTATCTAAATTCATAGCTGAGAATTTGAAAGAAGAAGAGGAGCTTGGAAATGGAGTATCACATGCATTATTGGTAAGCTTGAATGATCCTTGGTTCTGTGATATAGCATATTATTTGACTTATGGAGAATGCCCTTCCGAGTTAACCCCAAAAGAAAGATGAAATCTGAGGCAGGAAGAAGCAATGTATGTGATATGGCAAGGTACATTATTCAAAAGAGGTGTTGCTAGAACTTTCCTCTGATGTGTCGATAAGGAGAAACAAGCACAATTATTAAAAACCTTTCATGAAGAAGCTTGCAGAGGATATTTTTCTTCTTTAGTCACCGCTTTCAAAATTCTCCGTAATTGTTTCTACTGGCAAGGCATGTTCAAAGATGCTTATACATATGTCAAAAGGTGTGAGAAGTGTCAATTATTTTCTGGGAAACCCCAATTGGTAGCGTTGCCCCTTGAAATAGGTTGTTGTGGATGAACCCTTTAAGCAGTGGGGACTAGAATTTGTTGGACCCGTTAATCCTCCATCCAGTGTTGGTGATACCTACATTCTAACATCAACAGACTATTTCACCAAATGGATTGAGGGTATTCCAACCAAAAAAGAAAATTCTCAGGTGGTGTGTGATTTCTTGAAAAATAACATCCTGGTGTGTTTTGGAGTTCCTCAGAAGATTGTAGCAGATAACGCTACATATTTTTTATCTCAAGAGTTAATTATTTTCTGTTATGATCATAGTATTTCCTTGTCTCATTCATGAGATTATTTTCCACAAGGAAATGGGAAGGCAAAATCTAGCAATAAGAATCTGATAGCCATCATGAAGAAGTTGGTAGATGATAATGGTAAAAATTGGCACAAAAAGCTCTTTGAAGCCCTCTCGGTGGACATCATAACACCAAAAAGAGAAATTGACATGGCATCATTTGAGTTAGTTTATGGCATAGGAGTGAAAGTATCTCTTCCTTTGGAATTATCATCCATAAAACTACAAGCTGCTATTGAAGACCAAACTTTCAGAGATTCCTTATTTACATAGACTTGAAGAAGATATGGAAGCACTACTAGATAGAATCATAGAGCATTAGGTTAAGGTCAAAAACATTTTTGACAAGAAAACCTGGCCTCAAAAATTCATGAAAGGTGATGAAGTGCTACTTTGGGATAAGAGGAAAGAACCTAAAGGAGTTCATAGTAAGTTATAATCCTTGTGGAAAGGACATTTTATCATTGAAGAAGAACTAGGATCTAATGCTTTTAAGCTAGCTTATCCTAATGGATCAATCTTTCTGTATTCTTACAATGGGAAGGATTTAAAGTTGGTAAAACTATGAGTTTCTTCTTTTGGAGTTTTTTTTTTGTACATATTAGGTTAGTTTCCTTTTTTAGGTTTTTGTTTGGGTGTGTTGTCTTTCCCTTTCATTTTTGCATAACCAGATTTCTGAGTTCTCTGCCTTTTTGTCAAAAATCAGTCCCCAGTCGGAGCTGATGTTAGTCCCAGTTGGGTAATGGTCCTTCATTCATTTGTTTTAGCTTTGGGTTGAATAAACCTTGCCCTTTGATCAATTTTTCCTTGTTCTATGCATCTTAAGTTCGGTCATAAATGGTAAAAAATTTTAGGTCATGATTTGGTTTTAAGTTGCATGAAATTATTGATAAGTCCTATTTTTATTGAACACGGTTGAACACTTTTGAACTACCTTGAACGGTGTTCAAGCCCATTCAAGGATGTTGATATTAATTTCATCATTTATGAAGACATGATAGGATGGTAAGAAAGTAAAGGATATCTACCTGCCACTGAGAGCTAAGAAGATTATAGCACATCATTTATTGGTTCGTGATGAACCCTGGCATTCAAATCATCAATTGGGCTAACTCAGAAGTTCACAAACCTTGAACAGGCTTGAACATACTTGAATAGTGTTGAACAACCATGAACTTTATTCTTTCTTGTTCGAAGGAATCTGGGAGGATTATGAAAGAGAAGAGAATCTGGTGACAGTTAAGCAATGGGGCCCACAAGGGAGAAAACATTTAATGCTAATTATGGCAACCATTTTTTAAGTACGCCTGAGAGATCTGAATAATCATGATTTTTACTGACCTTGAGATTTTCTTAATTGGTAATTATTGATTACATGCGTAAGATGTCAAATCAAATCTTTGTCGCTCTTTTCATGAAAGATTTGTAATAAATTCTCAAGCTCTCATGATTCTTTTTAAGTTAAGTCTTTTATTTAAAATCCTAAGTGTTCTATTATTAAGAAGCTGGTGTGTGGAGGTAAGAACTTGGGAGCTCATGTGATCAAAAATTTCTATAGAAATAAAGAGAGTTTTTCCATAATCCTCGTGATATTTTCAAATTCAGTAGACAGAAAGGTGAATAGAAAATTAAATTTCTACAGTCATAAGGTCAAGTTTTTATTTGTTTGGGAATATTTCAAGTTTAGTATGTGATGGCCCCATAGTATCAGATATAGACCTAGAAGATTATAATGTGGAAAACTTGCCCTCCAGTCTTCAGAATTCCCTAGAGGGTACTCTCGCTTTGGAGATTCTACACAGTGGGTTATGTTCAGCAGAGACATTTCCTCCCGCTGTCATTTGCCCTGAGTTAATCCTTAAATACATAAGGAATTACGATGCATGGACATAGTCAAGTAGAAAGAAAGATGGTAGTGTCCTAATGCTCGTTAATAGGCAAATGGTGATTCAAACCCTACAAATCCTAGAAAAGACCTTCTCTGCCTTTTCTCTTGTGCAGTTTATTATTAAGTTCAATGAAAATAGAGATGCAAATCACACTTCAATAGCTAAAAGCTAGTTGTTGAACCTAGAAAGAGGGGGTTCATGTTTTCCCAATAAATTCAACAGAGCCCATGTCCACTCATGTATCAGTGATATAATGTTGATGCTGCATAGAGTAAGGGGGTCTCAAGTTGTAACGCCCAACCAGGGAACCCAAGAGAATTTAACCTAACATGCTACTAAGTTTGGTGAACAATTTTTTTTTCTTCTAAAGTTAAAAAACAAGATAAACAATAGTGTGGAAGTAATTACCATTTATTCACATTGATACACATCCAAACAGATTACAAGACTCAAAGGTTCCATGATGTAGAGTTATGTAAGAATAAAAACACAACTAGAACTAACATCAATAAAAGATTCCATAACTTATAAATCATAATTACATGATAACAATAAATACAATTCTCATGGACTTCCATGATATCCAAATAAAACTGACATCCACTGCACATGTCATAGGGTATGTAGTAATAAATCTAACTATAAAAGTACAATGACTAGATTAGGTATCACATGCGATACACTAATACAAGATTGCAAATAATGTAGATAAGAAAGAAGCATCAAAGAAACATCATAAGGAAACCATCTGCAGAGTCACCATCAAGCATCGGCACAAGGACATCAAATCTCAAATGGTAAAGAAACACTACCACCCGTCCATGTAGAACCACAAAAGCCTACCCCACCATGCTGAGGAGATAATCACAAACCCCAATCGGATAACCAATACAAAACAAGGATAGAACTCTAAGCAAAAGGATCCTAAAAAGCATTCTAACTCAAGATACACATGATAAAGATATAGGTACAACTCACTAAACCAGAGGCAACCGACGCATGTAGAATAACCAGACTATGCATAGGAAGGTGTCATCATGTATGTCTAACCCTTGAGTTTTGTCCTAGTAATCTCTCTGGATCCCGGCACCCAAGTGACCATACATGGTATCAATGACCTCTCGTACTGATGAAGTCATCAACTATGCCAACTCATCCCTTAAAAGGGGGCTAGTCATCTTCTCAACCCATCTTAGTCTGTACTAGCACTAACACCTAGGTGAGGACTCATATCTTATTAGGTTCATTTATTTCCCCTTAATTATATTAAGTTATCACTTGATTAAAGAAACTTTACAATAAGTGATCCTAGTAGCCACTTGAGGGCCCTGACACTTATTGCAAGCCACCTCCTATTACATGTCAAGGTAAACTACCCTAGGCTCACAGATCTCTCCTAGATCTAATTAGGTATACAACTACGTAACCTCATATCCATTTTCACACAGAAGAACCAGATATAGTTACAAAGATACCACAAATAGAATACAGCATAACATGAGCCCAATGGTCAGACAAGAGTGATAATCAGATAGAGTACACATGCACCAAACATAACTGATAGCATGAACATCTGACTCAAACCCTGGCCTCTGTATTCCCCTAGGTCTTCTACAACCCGACAACCCATAATGTAGAAGAAGACACGAAGAATACAACACTCACGCCATTTTGAATTGAAATAAAGCTATAATCAAATATATTCCATATTCATCATAATTGAATCCAAAGCATAAACAATGAAACCTACTAGGATGTTTTAGTACATAAACAATACAACAATGACAAAGACCAAGAATTTTTCCCAATGCCGTCTAATGAACTTAACAGACAAAAAGACCCAATTTTAGTAGATGCATATCACGTAACTTAATCAAAAGTCAATGACTCATAATCCTATTTCATCATGCACAAAGTGAATTTTCCCAATTTCAATAGATAAACATCAATTACCATAATGTCTACAAATTTAGTATGTTTCGTTGCACACATCCATACATCCTAGTATCTTAAATCTATTACAATTTGTTAATTATAACCCAAAAGGCCTAATTTAATTTAAAATACCAAGATCAAAAATTATTTTTCCTAGAAACATATTTTGACATAAACCAAAGCCCATTATAGATTTAATTTAATTTTAAAAAAATCCATTTATACTATAAATCAAAATATGTATAACCCCTAAAATAATTCACTGATTGATTTCAATAACCCTTGATAATATTAGACGAGTTCAACTATGAAATTATATGAAGTAAAATTAATAAATAAAAATAATTAATTAAAACAAAATAACAAAGCATTTAAACTAATTAAATGACATAATTAATTTAACTTAATTATCAAATAATATTAATTAGATTAATTAATATTATCAAATTAAATATCCTAAAATTAATACAATAAAATAAATTAGCAAAGTTTAATTATAACAAAATTCAATTTTAAACAAAATTATATAACATAGCAAAAATTATTTTTTTAAAGAAAGAACCTACGTGGGGGGGCCCGCGGCCACCCACCACCCCTGCCGACACAGCAGGCTAGTCTACCAGCGGTAGTCCTAGACTATCGTGCAGCAGCCTAGTCTGCCATGCATGGTAGGCTACTGCCACGGTTAAGGAGGTGTGAGGGGAGGGGAAGGAAAGGGGTGTGGGCCCCGCCTTCCACCTTGCCTTCATAATTTTTTTTTTATTATAAATTTTTTTTAAAACAAAACATCATTGCAATCATCTTTTTTTTTTAAATGACATTTTTATATATATTTTTTTAAAACATTCTTTTCTCAAAAGAATTACTAATTTTTTTTATATGTTTCTATGCAAATTTTGACAAAGACAAAACAGAGATTTTTTTTCTTTTAATGCATTATATTATAAAGGCTCTATTTCTAAAAATGGAAATGTACAGGCCTGATAATGATTTTCCAAAAATAGAAATTTGATTCCTTCAACACATATAGGCAAATTTTGTCTTTAATCTAAATTGTTTTTAATACAAATGTATTATAAATATATATTAACATTCACTAATGTTACTTTCCCATCAATAGAAAGCAAAGTTTAATTACTGGTGTATATTTTATTTTTTTTACTGTCATTTTTGATAGAGAGTTGTATTTTTCACCCAGAATGACAAATTTCCACTCAAAATGAATTTTTGAAGACAACCCAATTATTTAATTTATTCATACTATAGAACTAACTATAGAGAGTTTAATTTTTTCATTTTCTAGGTGTTCTAGGATGAATTTTCTCTCAAAATTTTGATAGAGTAACCCTACCATGCCAAGTCATAAAATAATCTAAGAAATATAATTCTAAGGGTTTTTCTAACACCCAAAATGAAATCATAATAGAAAACAGATCTACATCCTTAAATCAAATCAAGCACATTTAAATATTGAAAATTCTACAAATGAAATTACAGGAAAGTTTCTCAATCCCCTACCTCAATCCAATGCTAGAACTGAATAAAATTGCCTATAGAATGTTAAATCTCCCAGATCTGACAATAGAAAAGCTCCACCTGTAGATCTGAATCACAGTGCATACAATCCCCAAATCCAGATGCAAACAACCTTTACCCAGAAATCTAAACACACACACAAATGCTCAAGAAAACAAAGCAACCTCAAAAACTCCAAAAGCTCTCTCCAAAATTGCTCCAACAAACTGATTAACCCAAATGAATGCAAAATCCCCCTATTAGGGATTCAACTCCACTAAACATGCAAAACCTTAGATGACTCACACAAAGAACTCCTGATCCAACTCTCCCACTTTTTTGAGAGAAATTACTATTTAATAATAAAAAATAAATATAATTGTGCACAACTCAATAAAGCACATGCTGATAATAAAATCTATTATTAAATAAATTAAATACTTAATGCATCATGAATTCATGCAATTAATTATTTAATCATTTAATAATACTCACAAACATAATAAAATCCAATTCTCAATAAAATACACAATTAAATCCAAATAATCAATTATTTGATTTTAATTAAATTTTATCATAATAAACTTAGGACATAATCAATATTAATTTCTAATATTAAAATAATTAACTTTAATTTAATTCTCCCAATTAAATCCTAGACACATAATTAAACATTAAATTCAACTATGCACCCAACATTGATATTCTCATAAAATAATCTAAATTAACATAATTCATCTATAATCAATAAATTAACAATCACCCACATAATCATAAATCAACTGAAACATGCAGAGTAAAAATCAAACACAATAAATCAAACAAACAAGGAGAAAGGATCCTTGAATTCATGCCAACCAAGTGAATTCAGGTAGGGTAGTAAGACTGACACTTGTCCAATCCTAGGACAATAAGGCTTAGGTTTAGGGTTTTGGGTCTGTGTATTATCTCGCCTTTTTACCATTGAGATGAATGTTTGTGGGCACACTCACTCCTGCCGATTCAGGGAAGATGATGCCCTATACTTGCAAACTTGTCACCACAAGACAAAGCATGTACATACAATAATATATATTAAACAATGATAGGGTACAGTCAGTCGTGTGGGTCTTGATTATGCAAGTAACTACACCTCCATCCTCTACCAAACAAACACGTCAAACAGATACAAACACATGACAACCATACACATTCCAGTATGGGATCAGTACCATGAATCAATATAAAACATAAACATAACATGAAATGATATCATCATCTAAACTATGCAATAACATGATAGACATGTTGGCATTAAGCAGGATTGCCACTAGTGACAACACTTATTTGCATTCTGAGTGCAAACCGAGAAGAACAGTGCAAACCGAGCAGAATAGTGCAAACCGAGCAGAACAGTGCAAACCAAGCAGAACAGTGGAAACCGAGCAGAACAGTGCAAACCGAGCAGGACAGTGCAAACCGAGCAGGACAGTCTAAACCGAGTAACATTATGTCTATCGAGTCACCAGTATTTACCGAGTTCAAAACCTACCGAGTGGTTAGTATGAACCGTGCCTTCACTTCTACCGAGTGCATGACGATGCCGAGTAATGTTGTGGACGCCGAGTATTAGAAAGTCACTGAGTTAGTTTGTAGGAATCGTGTAACCATACTTGGGCCGACTTAGTAGCACTTATGTTTATTTGTCAAGCTGACTTTGTAATTGTAATTGTAGTTAATTGTTTAGACTTGTATATAAACAATGTTGTAAAAATGCCAAGATGAAATGAGTATGAATGTGAAAAAGAAAGAAAGGCAGAGATAAGCGAATTACAAAGGGCTACAGCAGTATAAGGAACAGCAAAGACAAATTCATCATAGAAGGTGATCACTACATCAGCGAATCTCATTCAGCAATCCAGTTGCAAAGCAAGAGATCTACTGTTTCATTCTAACAGGTGAATCAGTACTAAAATCCTTTAACCGGGTAGACTTAACAGTGTTTTGTAAAATCTCTTTACCGAGTACATACTTCTTTTGTAAGTTTGTAAAAATCCTCTAACAAGGTGGACCTAGCAGTCCTTATTGCTCCTAGCAGGGCAGATCATCAGAAGTGATCAATTGTAAGCCTTAACCGGCCAACTTTATACTACAGTACTAAAGCTTTGTGGGTTTCATCCCCACCCAGTTTTACTTTCTTTTTGGAAGGTTTTTGGGTAACCAAATCTATGTGTCATTGTTGTGAATGCTTTTAAGTTTCATGCTTTCTATATGCGAAAGGATAAAGTAAACTATATGTTAATACACCTGTAATTGAAAGAAAATTTGGAGTTACTGATTCACCCCTCCCCTCTCAGTAACTTGGTTAATTCCTGAATATTTCCAACAATTGGAATCAGAGCTGTATTGGTTCTCAAGATAAAGATTAACTAGCTTGAGCAAAGATCTAGGACAATGGAGGTATTCAAACTAAACAAGGTGATTGAAAATGAAAAGCTAGATCTAGAAGTGGCCATATCTAAACTTAAAGAAGCAAAAGAACATCTTTCCCAATCCCTAAGAAGAAGGAAGGAACTTGCAAATCAGATGAATGATCATAATTACATAGAAGAAAAGATTGAAGATCTTTTTCCCTCAAATAGCTCAGATGAAGCAAACAATGCTGTCAAAGAACTCCTAGAAAAGAATGGGTCTCTGTAGGAAGAAGTGAGAAAATTAAGAAGAGAACAAGAACTACACTCTACAAGATTTTGTGAGATCTTAGAACAAAGAAACAAGTTGAAAGATGAATTGGATGGAAGGAACAATGAAGTCCAAAATAAAACCCTTCAGCTAGAAAACCTAATTGATCAGATCTCCCATACAAATGAGGAAATTTTGACTCTAAGATCCGAAATAGAAAGCACAAGAGAAGAACTAAGATCTGAAAAGCAAATCAATCTAAGATTGATGGATGACCTAAACACCGAAAAACAAATCAATGAAGGAATGCTGAAAAGCCAAGAAGACTTAAATCAGTTGTATGAGCGAAATCTTCATAGGCAAAAAGGAAAAGCAGGACTTGGATACAAAGGAGAAGGTGAATCTTCTAAGCAAGGTACTCAAAGGAATCAGAAACCTACTTGTAATCATTGTGGTAAAATAGGACATACTTCAAATAAATGTTGGAGCAATGAAAAAGCAGAATTCAATGGAAAATGCTACAACTGCAATCAACATGGTCACAAAGCAAATGAATGCAGGGAAAAACCAAGATTCAGAGGTAATTGTCACAAATGCAACAAACAAGGTCACAAGGCATCCGAGTGCAGATCCAAAACATTCAATCCAGTAGAACAAATTATGAAAGCAATGTTTGGATGGGACTACAACACCTGGTGTAGATGTCATTACTGTGGAGAATATGGACACATTGGCATGAACTGCATAAAACATCATCTAAGGAAAAGAGATACTACTGTAAGATGCTTCAAATGCACTAAACTCAGTCACATAGCCAGAAATTGCATGAATGCTAGTGAAGTTGAAGATGGAAAGAAGAATGAAGCAACTAAGGTCAGAAAATAGATGAGACAACAGTGGATTCCTAAATCTACCGAGCAAACCAGTCCAAGTAATGGAATGGGTGGCTCTACCGACTCAAACTAAATTCCCAAGAAAGCATTGGAACTATATTCTCATAGACCAATTTCAAGTAGTTCCAGAACCAAATTAAAAGAAATATCTAAATCGGCATACAAGATGCAATAAGATCATAGGAAGGTCGGTATCAGTCTTTACCGAGCAAGGTCAGGAGCGATATGAGTTCACCGAGTTGTGAAGTCTTTACCGAGCAATTAATTCCTAGTGGGTGACAGTCTGTCAGAATTCATACCCTAATTTGTACTGAGCATTAATGACAGAGTTGTAAACAAAAGGTAAGAAATCAAACTCATTCTTCACCACGAACTTTAGCACTTTGAGAGCAGAAAATTTGAAGAGCAATCCAGCGATTCAAACACTTTTGCGAAAAGAATCCTCTGTGAGCTACCATGGCATCATCCAGCACTTCAGTGAAGAAAGGATAAAAAATGTTAGTCCAAGGAGAATGGAGAGCACCAGATTTCAAGCTCGTGCCGGCAATTGCAGCAGCCCTAGACCCAAACGGAGCTCAATCTCAGATTCCTCCTAAGGTACTACTTATTAACGATATTCATAATCATTTCAATTGTGCAATTCAAGAAATGGGAAACCTAGAGCTAGATATTGTGTGTGAGGAGCTGTGTGTGGATGGTATTCTAAAACCCGAACACAAACATCTGGAAGACAAGGGATTAGTTCACATTACACATTTACCTCGAAACTTTCAGGAGAAATGGGTTAGATACATTCTTAGCCGTGTACATGATGGCAAGATTTGGCTTGAGCAACCCATAGAGATCACTAAGAAGATGATTCATCAAATCATCGGTCTTCCCATGTTGAACAAAGCTAAAACTACCAAAACCCTAGGTCGGCCAGAACTGGAGAAGAAAACCCTAGCCGAGTGGGATGGTAGAGGCATGAAAGTAAGTAGCATTACTGATGCTGAACTGAAGTTTGGTACACACATCATTGCCCATAAAATTTATAGTTCAAGTCGACAGAATAGTGTCTCCTGTGAAGCCATAGACCTATCATACAAAGTGGTCAAAAATAATTTATCATTTGACCTTGCAGATTTGTTGTTAAAACAATTTAACAAGAACATGGAAAGCATTCAAACTTCCAAAAACAATCCATGTAAGTTTGGATCTCTACTGGTCTGTTTATTTTTCTATGTTCAGAAATTCTTCCCTTCCAAAGGAAAAGTTGTATGGAGAAAAGATGTGCCAGTTCTTTATGAAATAAATGAATATATTTCAGAAATGGGTGAAAATTTTGAGAGCATCATGGATAGTTATTTTGAGTCTTTCAAAGAGAAAATGAATGATAGATTCTGGATTCCACAGAAGTTGGTTGAAGATTATAAGGATGATATTTGTTTCATGGTGGACTGTGACAATGTATATATTCAAGCAGCTAAACCGAGGATTGTACATGTAAAACCTCTTCCTTATGAGGTAAACATTGATGAGACAAAGAATATCATTGAAGCTCTTCTTAATCAGCCTGTTAATCCCAAAGCTCCATATTTTGGAACATATGATGAAGCAAAGGTGAGAATTGAATTAAGCATAAAACTTCCACAGGCGGTAAATAAAGGAAAGAAGAGGATAGCCAAAATGCAAATGCTAACCGAGGACAAAGGAGAAGACATTGAAGAAGAAAAAGAAAAGGATGAGAAAATAAAGGAACTAGAACTTGCAAAGAAGAAAGGAAAGGTATTCATCACTAAGGCACCTAAGCCTCCCACTGCTGTATTTACAAGGAGAAGTGCAAGAGGTAAGGCAGACAAGGTAGACAAAGATATAATGTTCAAAAGGCCTCCTCTAACCTTTCAAGAGAAGATCAAACTATTTAGAGAAGGATCAGGATCTGGAGTAAGTAATATAAAATCTTTTAAATATGAAACGAGATCGGAAACAGAACAGAAGGAAATAGAAGATGCTGTTATTGAAAAGATGGGACAGTGGAAATACTCTCCTGATAAAATAGCCCCACAAGTTCCAGCAGTTTTATTAGATCCAATAAAAATGAGATGGACAAATGCAAAGAAAACTGTAAAAGACATATTTGATCAAACCCTGAGACAGTTAATGCCGAGCTTGAAAAATGATGAAATAAAGAAGGCATTGAAGGAGAATGAAAATAAGAAGACACTAAAGTTCAATACTTGTTTGATTCTGATTAACAATATTGAATCGGTTGTGAAGGCTACAAATGCCACATGGAAGAACATATAACACCTTCACCAACTGAGTATTGAAACAGTTATAATAAAAGACATTGAAGATGACAGTGATGAATAGGAAGAAGCCATTGAGGTAGATGATACTGTGAGGATAGCGGCAGAAGTCATTGCATCACTTCCTACCTCTCCAGTAAAAGTTTCTACATCTAGCCCGGAGACACCTTCAAGCATGGTTGTGACAACTTCAACGTTTGTCCAATCACCCATAGCAACAACAAAAGCAACTACCATTTCTTCTACCGAGTTGTAGTCTCCTACTTCATCAAGTTTTCCAGCAGTAAGTATTCCAGTTTTTGATTCTACATGTGTAAATACTTTAAGTTCTCCAGTAGACAGTATACCAGTCTCTATAGCCAGTCCTACTATGTCTACTGTCACTACTACTAAGGCACTAAGTACAAATAAGCCTAAGGCTCAACCAAGTATAAGATTTTTGGGCAAGAATATAGTAGAGGATATAGACCTAGATGAAGAAATAGAGATTCCAACATTGGATTTTGCAAATCTATCAGCGGATCAAATGCAAAATATAGGTGAAATCCTCCAAAGGAAAGCAAAGCAAAAGAAACTTAAAGAGGAAAGAGACAAGGAATATCAAATCATTAAGGATGCTAATGACATTTTGTCTGAAGCATTAGGTATTAAGGTAGACTCCTCTCAACATATTTTGTTACAATTAGCAGAAGCAGTAAATAAGTACAATGAGGATTCATCTGGGACAGAAAATTTAGTTGAAAGAGCCGAGAAGAAATTCAACAATAAAGTGCTTGAGCACATTGCTTAGTACATAGCTATTAAGCAAGTCGAATTATCTTCAGTTTTGTCAAACATTGAATCTACCTATTCGAATGTTACCTCTCTTTTGGCCAGACTGTGCAATGTTGCCGAGTTCACCAAGGATGTCAAGGATAAAATGAATAAAATTGATGAGGATTTGAAGATTAGCATACAGAAGCTGCAACTTGAACCAAGTTCAAACTCTGCTCATCACATGAAAATCTCATACCTATCAAATATGCAGTCAGAACTACTGAAAGAAGACACAAGGATCCGGTCCACACTGCTAGACATTCAGAACATGATCCTTCCCATCATGAATACAATGTATAAGCACATTGAACATTCCAAAACATTGATTCATGACAATCAGTTCTCAATAGCAGATCACATGATTGAACTCTCTGCAGAAGTCCAAATTGCAATCCAAACATGCAAGATTCTGCAAGAAAATTGGGACAGAACCCTGGCACTGATAATGAAGGTACATTCTATTTTTCTATCAAATTTTGGATTCTCTCTGTAAATCACTTGTATATACACCTTTGGCATTATCGCCAAAAAGGGGGAGATATGTATAGAAAGAGATATGTATAGAAAAAGATATGTATAGAAGAAAAAGTTAGCACATTGAAAGGGGGAGATAATTTATAAAGCCCTATGACAAAGACAAATTTTGAAAAATCAAAATAAATCTCAGCATGATTCATGTATATAAGTTTTGGGCAATAAGTGTTTTTGTCACTAATGCCAAAGGGGGAGATTGTTGGCATTAAGCAGGATTGCCACTAGTGACAACACTTATTTGCATTCTGAGTGCAAACCGAGCAGAACAGTGCAAACCAAGCAGAACAGTGCAAACCAAGCATAACAGTGCAAACCGAGCAGAATAGTGCAAACTGAGTAGAACAGTGCAAACTGAGCATGACAGTGCAAACCGAGCAGGATAGTGTAAACTGAGTAACATTATGTCTACCGAGTCACCAGTATTTACCGAGTTCAAAACCTACCGAGTGGTTAGTATGAACCATGCCTTCACTTCTACTGAGTGCATGATGATGCCGAGTAATGCAATGGACGCCGAGTATCAGAAAGTCACCGAGTTAGTTTGCAGGAACTGTGTAACCATACTTGGGCTGACTTAGTAGCACTTATGTTTATTTGTCAAGCTGACTTTGTAATTGTAATTGTAATTAATTGTTTAGACTTGTATATAAACAATGTTGTAAAAATGCCAAGATGAAATGAGTATGAATGTGAAAAAGAAAGAAAGGAAGAGATAAGTGAATTACAAAGGGCTACAGCAGTATAAGGAACAACAAAGACAAATTCATCACAGAAGGTGATCAGTACATCAGCGAATCTCATTCAGCAATCCAGTTGCAAAGCAAGAGATCTACTGTTTCATTCTAACAGGTGAATCAGTACTAAAATCCTTTAACCGGGTAGACTTAATAGTCTTTTGTAAAATCTCTTTACCGAGTACATACTTCTTTTGTAAGTTTGTAAAAATCCTCTAACAAGGTGGACCTAGTAGTCTTTATTGCTCCTAGCAGGGCAGATCATCAGAAGTGATCAATTGTAAGCCTTAACCGGCCAACTTTATACTGCAGTACTAAAGCTTTGTGGGTTTCATCCCCACCCCAGTTTTACTTTCTTTTTGGAAGGTTTTTGGGTAACCAAATCTATGTGTCATTGTTGTGAATGCTTTTAAGTTTCATGCTTTCTATATGCGAAAGGATAAAGTAAACTATATGTTAATACACCTGTAATTGAAAGAAAATTTGGAGTTACTGATTCACCCCTCCCCTCTCAGTAACTTGGTTAATTCCTGAATATTTCCAACAATTGGAATCAGAGCTGTATTGGTTCTCAAGATAAAGCTTAACTAGCTTGAGCAAAGATCTAGGACAATGGAGGTATTCAAACTGAACAAGGTGATTGAAAATGAAAAGCTAGATCTTGAAGTGGCCATAGCTAAACTTAAAGAAGCAAAAGAACATCTTTCCCAATCCCTAAGAAGAAGGAAGGAACTTGCAAATCAGATGAATGATCAGAATTACATAGAAGAAAAGATTGAAGATCTTTTTCCCTCAAATAGCTCAGATGAAGCAAACAATGCTGTCAAAGAACTCCTAGAAAAGAATGGGTCTCTATAGGAAGAAGTGAGAAAATTAAGAAGAGAACAAGAACTACACTCTACAAGATTTTGTGAGATCTTAGAACAAAGAAACAAGTTGAAAGATGAATTGGATGGAAGGAACAATGAAGTCCAAAATAAAACCCTTCAGCTAGAAAACCTAATTGATCAGATCTCCCATACAAATGAGGAAATTTTGACTCTAAGATCCGAAATAGAAAGCACAAGAGAAGAACTAAGATTTGAAAAGAAAATCAATCTAAGATTGATGGATGACCTAAACACCAAAAAACAAATCAATGAAGGAATGCTGAAAAGCCAAGAAGACTTAAATTAGCTGTATGAGCAAAATCTTCATAAGAAAAAAGGAAAAGCAGGACTTGGATACGAAGGAGAAGGTGAATCTTCTAAGCAAGGTACTCAAAGGAATCAGAAACCTACTTGTAATCATTGTGGTAAAATAGGACATACTTCAAATAAATGTTGGAGCAATGAAAAAGCAAAATTCAATGGAAAATGCTACAACTGCAATCAACATGGTCACAAAGCAAATGAATGCAGGGAAAAACCAAGATTCAGAGGTAATTGTCACAAATGCAACAAACAAGGTCACAAGGCATCCGAGTGCAGATCCAAAACATTCAATCCAGCAGAGCAAATTATGAAAGCAATGTTTGGATGGGACTACAACACCTGGTGTAGATGTCATTACTGTGGAGAATATAGACACATTGGCATGAACTGCATAAAACATCATCTACTGAAAAGAGATACTACTATAAGATCAAGAGCTGGTAACCAAGTATGGAATTTATTACATCCAATTTCCTAGATTTACCTATATCCAGATTGGGGTTTTTGAAGATCCACCAATGAGATTGCCTAGGTATGTATTTGATTGTTTCATCCTAGTTGAGATCTGTAGACAACTCACCACTGTCTTGAAAAGATTTCTCCTTCAAGAAGAATGGGATAATACCTTCCCTATATCACTAGGCAAATTCTCATGTAAAACTATTTCAGACGTTGTCAGCATTGGAAGTGACATTCATTATTTTGACTTCAAATATTATACTGAAAGAGTGGGATTTGATAATAAAAACTATGCCAATGGAAGTTTAGGACTTAGGTCTCACATGTTTCCTATACCTCACCAAGAAGATTTCTGGCAGGACTGTTGTGATGAATGAAGGGTAGAAGAAAGGACAAACAATAGATTATGCATATCACAAATTCAATCAATGAGAATTCATATCAATGTGGAAGGGATAAGCAATGATGGGTCCGATTTGATTGAACCTAGCTTCAAGAATTCAATTGCAAGAAGTGATCCTGTTATTGATTGGTCCAAGGAAGAAGAGGAAAATATTCAGAAAAGGACCTTATGTGTGATTCATCTAACTAATGAATGGTTACAATAAAGAAGAAAGCAGAAAGAATCTAAAATAGGAAAAGAAGAAGTTAGAAGTACTTCTTTTCATTTTCCAATTTCTATTTCTAATCTATCTACACAAATTGAAAATTCAGGATCTACAGAGAAATCACAGGTCAGGAACATCTGAAAGAAAGCTATAGCTGATCCCCTACTAGTTTCTCCTTCAAAGAGAATTACAGGGTCCAAGACTAGATCAAAGGTTAAGAAAGACATGGATCAAGAAGATGTTCTATCAATTAATTTGGATGAAGACAAATTGGAAGATGTAAGTTTCCACATAGCTTAAAATGAATGGGTGGATAAAGATATTTTTGATCTAGATGATGCAATGCTAGAAGTGATTTCTACACTAGCAAAGACTCTTGAGCAATTCATCGGGTCTGAGGTCATGCCTAAATGGTTAGCTTCTAACATAAGTAAGAAACAAAGCCTAGTTCTTGTCTCACTCCCTATTAAGGATACTGTTAGCAAGTATGTTTAGAATCCGAAAAACCAAGAAGGTAAAAAGAACAACCCGAATGTTCATGGATGAAAAAATGGGAAAGTGGACTGGAGAAGTAGCAACTTATAGGCCAAAAGAAGTGGAATAAGAAATCAGGGTAGAAGATTTTGAGGTAACCAAGATTGAGTTAGGTACCATTAATAGGGCTGGTAAAAATCATTTATTTAAAGAAATAGCTCAGCAAATGTTGTATTCTTCATGGCAAGATGGATAGGAGAAGAAAGAGTTAAAACAAACAATTATGACATTGTCACAGTTTATTAATACTTTCTATAGTTTTGACGCTACTCCTCTTGTTCAATCTCGTCAAATTTTTGACCCAGACTCTGCTGAGACTAAAAATTTCTTGAGTCAAGTTCAAAAAGGTTGAGTCCTTGTATCTTCAGTGGATGAATGGATCAGTGAATTCATTAAAAGTGGCGTCGAATATCTCAAAGATGATCAAGATTTTCTCTTTGATATAGAATCCTTGATAGGGGAGTTACAAGCACATAAACAAGTGTGGGACAAAGAAGAGGAAAAATGGTTTGCAACCATGTCCAAGTTTTTAGTAATTGAGAAATATGGGTTCATGAAGTTTAGGATAGAAACCTCTGGGAAATCACCTAATGAAGCCACCTTTTTCATTCTCAGGAAGAATATCAGCTGGCATCTCACCACTATCAGGAGTACCATTTATGAGAATAAAGACAGTGAGAACAAAATCAAGAAGCTGTAGAAAACAATGATGAATGAACTCAAAGTGATTAACTTTGCTCATACATATATAGCTAGTTATGGAGAGAAAGACTTAAAGGTAGCTCTCTGGGTGTTTGAGGCTACTATGAAGAAAATTAAAGAAAAGACTAACCCTAAAGCCTTAGATTTCACACTGGTGGCCAGGATTGAATCTATATTGTATATCTACATAGATCATCTTCCTACAATAATCGATAAAATTAAGAAATCAAAGTGGACTAAGGAAGCGGTGATGACTAGGATACTGAACATTAAAGTTCCTTGTTTGCAGCTCATAAAGGAGCTTATTCAGGCATACAAGAAATAGGAGGCAACCCAATCTGCTGCAGCTGAAGGAGATAATCTCTTTGGAGATGAGGAGTGTGTTTTTGACAAAGAAGTAGATCTTGAAATTTAGTTATTTTTTAATTGCACAAGAGACTCATAAGGACGTGTTTCCATTTTACTTTGGTTACTCTTTCAGTTGTTTTAATTGAGAGGCCGGGTTTTTTTGGGAGACCTCTCGGCTTTGCAAAAACTATAAGTGGTTTAGTATCATTTTAGAAAGGGTTAGAAATTTTGGAAAAGAACTAGTAATTTTTTAGCTTTTGAAGTTTATTTTCCTTAGAAGTAAAACTATTTGATATATCAAGCTAGTTGTAGAAGAACTCATATATATATTTTTCTCACTTTTTCCTCTACTACAAAGATAGTTAATATATCAATCTTATTATATTTCAAATATGTGTTATTTGGAATGAGTGGATGCATGTTCTGTGGTGACATTTTAATCCATTATGTATCACTATAAATCTTCTATCAGTACCTTGATGTTATCAGTGATCTTAGCTTGGTTTTCATTCCATTAATTTATTCTTTGATCCATTTTATCTATGAAATAGTATGGGGGGTAGGAAAATGTGATTTTTTTCTATTGCATACCTTATTTACTTTTGAAAGATTTTTAGAAAAAGCCCATCGTCTAAGAACAATATAGCAACCTTTATGACTTTCAAGTCAAAAGCTAAAACTGCCATATTGATTAATTGAGATTCATTGAAAATCTATCTTAGGGAGCTGTACCTAAATAAAATTAAGAGGGAAGTGAGTTGAAGGAAGTATTTACCCAATTGTTAGTGAATATTTATCTTTAAAAGGGTGTTAGAGTGACTGTTCTTGAGAAAGATTAAATAAAGACAAATATGTTTACTAACACATAGATCATTTAATTGAAATGGATGTGGAAAACTTGAGAGATTATGCTAAACAACCCATAAATATTATGAAGAGGGAATTGAATAAAAAGTCTAAGAAAATAATGAAACAATTTGAGAATCTTGGTGCACTTGAAAAAACTCAATCGTTATCAATTTTTACACGTGTCTCTCTATTGTTCAGGTGATGATAAAAGATTAATCCATGGATGTAAGAGAGTAGACAAAACAAGATCCCTGCATTCAGTTATGAGTACGGATAGTAATGTGTGGTCATTATATACTAGAGATTACTCATGCTTTTGTTTTGACTGCATTTCTAAAAACTACGACGAATGTATCAACGAAAAATGTGGATATGTTAGGGAATGGAATTTGGTTGCACTAGATGTTACAAACATAAATGATGAAGTTCAGGATGAAATCTTTGATGATATTCCATTGATTTCTATAAATTATGACCATATTTCAAGTTTGATCAAAATTGGTACACGTGTGTTTATGTACATGTTTAAAAAGGATTCATAAACTCAATTCATAAATAAAATTTATTTAATTTATATATACAAACCTAAAATTAAAAATTTGATTTAAATGTAGTACATATTTTTGCAGTAATAGTAGAGCTTGGAAATCTAGAAGGTGTTAGTTACTATTTATTACATTGCTGCAAGGAGAGGATGAAGCTAACACAAACTAAAACAAGCAATGGAATTATGTTTCCCACAGGTTCTAGTAATGTATTTAAGTTTCACAACCTATATTAAACTTTAGTGAGACCTTCCAACTTCCAATTTTATTATACGTTTGTTTATATGGTTAATTTCACATCTATATATATTTAACATTGTTGAACTTGTATGTGAAGGTTCATTTGTTGTGCAAGGAACATATTTGAATAAAATCAAAATACTTAAACATGTGATTCATTTTGTTGATTATCAACCTAACAATAAGGTTTATTAGTATAGTCATCATCTAATTGCCACTATCCTATCTCTTGTTCCTATGACAAGATGTGGCATTCGTAAGTGGAGACTTGATACTAACGACCATGAGAGAATATTAAATGTTATTCAAGAGAGAGATGAACCACTTAATGTGGACTAAATCATGCATGAAATATGATTTGAACTAAATTTTTTACAAGCGAGACCAGAGGTTTTCTTAGCTCCATTATTTCCTATTGGTGCACATAGTGAATGGAGCTTGAATTAAATAAAAAATTTATAATATATAGATCTAAAAAATATGTTATGAGTGGATATGATATATTAATTATCTACCTGAATATGAAGTACTCTAACTTTAGAATATAATTGTGCATATGTATTGAATTTGCATGTGTTACATTAGGACGTGCATGTTTTAAATATAAAATGTACTTGAAGTACAACAACATTAAATTAAAAGTTGTGCACAACTATTATTGAATATACATTTAAATATAAGTATGATTCAATCAAACATCTAGGGACCTCAATTATATAGCTCACATGTGTCAAAGTTACATCATTCATAACTTTCATAAACATTTGCAATCAAACATCATTCATGTATGTAATCTATTGAAATCAAACATGCTTCATGTATGTAATCTATTGAAATCAAACATCATTCATGTATGTAATCAAATTTAAATTAAACACATGTATGTAATCTATTGAAAGTATTGAAAATTTACATTTATAAATTTGAAATCACATGAACTCATGAAGAATCAAACATGTATACAAGTTCATCACACATGCACACGTATCTAGAGTGAAACTATATATATATATATATATATATACACATACATATATATATATATATATATACATACATATATATATATATATACATATACATATATATATATATATATACATATATATATATATATATATATATATATATATATATATATATATACATACATATATATATATATACATACATATATATATCATATAATACATATATATATATATATATTATATACATACATATATATATATATACATTACATAATATATATATATATACATACATATATATATATATACATACATATATATATATATATATAATATATATACATATATATATATACATACATATATATATATACATACATATATATATATACATACATATAAATATATATATACATATAAACTATATATATATAGATATATATATATATATGTATATACATATACATATATATATATATATACATATAAACTATATATATATATATATATATATTATAGTATAATATACATATATATATGTACATACATATATATATGTACATACATATATATATGTACATACATATATATATGTACATACATATATATATGTACATACATATATATATGTAACATATAC
>BSBK01014637.1:25000-53299 GCA_027943335.1 Chamaecyparis obtusa | reverse complement strand
TGAACACTCAACTGCCATTTGAGTTGAGGCCGGACCATGATTCGTTATTACGGCCTCGCCGCCTAGCCCAGCCGCCCAAAGGTCCGGGACCTACAACATAGATACTAACTCGATGGATTGCTTTAAGTACGCTTACCTCGGGCGGGGCCCTACACAAGGAATGTCCGCACATTCTGGACCGAGGCGGGGCGATCCGGATAAGCGGTACTACCGCGAGGACCTCAATCGTGGATTTACTACTCCCATCCCCTACCATCTATAGGCAACTCTAACAATGCTACTCTAGCGAGAGCGACTCCGACCAGGGATTCGATGGGATGGGGCGCAGGCACCTGGACGGACCCGATTCTCTATAGATAAGGTGATGGATCGCGGGATCAAAAGGTTGATTTGCCTCAGCCAAAGAGGGCCTACGTAAGCCCACCACCCCGCTTCAATCCCGCCTATCCATCCTGTGATCGAAGAATCCTCGCCGATAGGGGCCTTTCATCGATTAAGATATTCCTTGTCTCCGATCCCCTATCCCTCGGTCGAGTGGAAGCCGGAAAGCCTTTCCAATCCTTTATCGGTATCTCGGACCCATCTTCCGAAGGGGTAGAATCTCCCAGGATCGATCTCCCTCACCTTATAATAGTAGGGCCCAACGAATAGTAGGGGCTCTTTGATTCTACGGATGCTCCACCTCATATAAGCCAGCCTCGTCCTGGCGGAGGGGGAAATAAAAGCCTTCCTTACCTTCCCTTGCCGAATAGTAGGGCATTAAGGTAAGGGATAAAACGAGGTAAGAGGTAGGGGCCGGATTATAGGGTTTAATATCTAGATTATGGGGTCGGAATCGTGGTTGGCGCTTAATCTCGTCTCTGCCCGGACTCGGTATCTTCCGTTCCCCCCTGCCTATCCCCTACCCCTACCCCTGCAGGCAGGCCTATTCTAAAAGGCCCTATCCTCTACCCGGCTCTATCTTGGCGGGAATCCCGCAACTATAGATAGTTGGGGCCGCCCTATCTATAGTCGAAATAACCGGCCGGAACTCTATCTCCTCTTTTATCCCTTACCTTTTTATCCCAGGCCTGCCGGGGCCCGCCCCCGCCGCCGCCGCCGCCTATATAAAAAGGGCCCCCAGGGCCCCCAGGGCTATGGCCCCCTATATAAAATGCGGGCCCCCTATATAAAATGCGGGGCGGGGCGGGGGCCCCCTATATAAAATGCGGGCCCCCTATATAAAATGCGGGGCCCCCCTTTATAATAGTAGGGCGGGCCCCCCCCCCTTTATAATAGTAAAATGCGGGCCCCCTATATAAAATGCGGGGCGGGGCCCCCTATATAAAATGCGGGCCCCCCCCTTTTTTATATAGGGAAAATGCGGGCCCCCTATATAAAATGCGGGGCGGGCTTTATAATAGTAGGGCGGGCCCCCTATATAAAATGCGGGGCGGGGCGGGCCCTTTCTAATATAGGGTAGGGTAGGGTAGGGGCCGGGTAGGGGGCGTTTCTATAGGGCCCTATAGAAACTACAGGGGCCCCGGCGTCTATTATAAAGGCCTGCCTTACTATCTATAGGGCCCGGCAAGGGAAGGCCTTTTTTATATAGGGAGTCGAGAGCCTCGGAGTAACCCGGCCGGATCTGATGGAGAAGAAAACCCCGTGGCACCGCACTCGAAGCAGGTCTGCATTGGGCCCTACTATTTATAAGGGGAAGATTTGAGCAGTGAAGGCGAGTCAACAGCCCTGTCAAAATGAGACTTCTTTGCTATAGTGCGGTTCTGCTCTATCGCCACACGCTCTGTCCTCGATATGCATAAGCTAAGAGGTGGTTTTCGGAATGATGTACATAGAGACACTTTTGTCTCCCGCTTCCGGAGATTCTGAGTTCCGAATCATCCGAGTTATTAGCGAATTGATCCAAAACTCGGGCCGTAGGGGGCGGTGTAGCTATCTGTAAAGCGTGCGAGAGGGGGGTAGAGGGTTGACCAGTGGACAACTTGAGCACACGACCCCTTATAATAATAGGGCGGTTACTATAGAGAAATTCTGAATCAGCCGGCTCTTATTATGTTCTCCCCCACTCTTTCGTAGCTCTATTCGACCCGGTACGGGGGGGAATCAGTGGCGTAGAGATGCACACGAGGATCGGGCGCGGAGTCAATGGGGAATGTCGATGCTGCTGATCCTGCAAACACTGGAAACGACTTTTGCTTGCTGTGGAATATCAGAGATATCAGCCAATCCATGATCCCAAGGGCCCTACTATTCGTTGGCGATCAATTCAGCCTAACCCGATCTTACCATCTAACTCGCCTATTGATGTGAATACCGGGTTCGGGCGGCCCCCCCTTTCTAATATAGGTTCTATGGCCCCCCTTTCTAATATAGGTTCTATGGCCCCCTTTCTAATATAGGTTCTATGGCCCGGCCTTCAAAAATATCCGTGGGAATATCCTTTGGGGGTTGGACCCGGGATCACCATCGCTAGTAGTGGGAATAATGCGTTTCTGTGGAGGGGGCAATTCAATACAGAATAGGACTCATGCTGCCCAATTGGTTGTAAGGGCCACGTCATTAAAAAGGGAGCTAATCGGACCACGATTAGCTCCCATGTGAAAGTACCTTCCCATGGTGCTTCTCCCGAAACATGGGCAACACTGGATCTCGAGAAACGGCATAGATAGCAGTCGTGGATAACAGTCCTACAGACGTCGCAGCAATCCGGGCGATCCGACTGGAAACACTAACGCTAATGACGGTGAAGCCCTCCCTATGTTTCGAAAACAAGCCCGGCCCCGGGATCGACGTTTCGATGCAAATAGCTCATGTTCTTCCCCTCCAGTGCGTTCCGCCTAAACTAGATTTCTTGGGGGCCCCATCACAAGGGATCGTCATTGGTTCCATTACCCGATCCCCCACCAGCTTCAATACATCGTACTTTCATGTCCCATAGCAGCTCAGTTCATGATCCCCAAAATGAGTTCGTGGTCCCGGGGCGCCATGAACTCTATCTAGGGCGAAGCATTAGCGGAAACTATGGCCGGTCGAGCGGAAGCACTCCCAACTAACGAACTGATGATTCCTACCGACTACCTACTATTGCTCGCTGCTTCGGCCGGGTTTGGACTGATATTCTTAATTGGGGAAGTGACCCGTATGCCATAGAATATATAGGGCGGCGGGAACCCCTACTATTTATAAGGGGCTCCCACCCGCCCCCGAGTTGATTGACCATCTCGCCCGCCCTATAGTTTTTATAGGGATCAAAAGTTGAGGTCATATTTTGAGTCCCGGGCAACGCACTATAGTTCCCACCCAACCCCGAATTGACTATTCTATGGCGCTGCGCCCACAATAAAAAGTGTTGTGCCCGTAGGGCCGGGTGTGTGTGCATGTGTGAGCAGACCCATTCGCCCCTTACCAATTTCTCTATTGGTTTTGGGGAGCCCGCTAGAGTAACTGTTCACCAGGGTAGGGAGACGGATCTAAGAGTTATAATACGTAACATGCCAACTATCATCGGCCACCCACCCATGTTACATATAGAATCGCGTTCGGACAATGTATCGATCCCTACTATTCTATGCCCTATCCTCTATAGCCCCCTACCCCCGCCCGGGGCCAGGCCCCCCTATTCTTATATTATTCATGTTACGTATAGAATCGAGATGCGAGAGGGCCCTGCCCTTTTTTCTAGAATTGCGGGCCCTACTATTCTACCTCCCTTTCTATAATGAAGGGGGCATGTTACGTATAGAATCGATAAAGAATGAATGAAAGAAAAGGCACGGATGGCCCCGCCCCTTATTTATATTGCAGAAATAAAGGTAGGGCCCTCCATCTGCCGTAGGGGGGGTGGAACGATAGGTTCAAAGGGTGGGAAGCGGGCCCCCTACAATGGAGATTCTTTATAGGACGTATGGAATCTTCGAAGATTAGTTCCATTCACCGATCCATCTATCTACCCTCTCGACAAGCTTAACATGGCATGTTTCCCGTAGGGCGTGCGAACGATCCAAAGTTTCTATCCGGTTACCTATGATACGGGGAGCTCCGAATCCTCCAATGATCCACCGGGGCGCTCAGAGACAAGGATATTACCTTACCTAGTTATAAGCACGGGCCCGAGGCGCTTCTTATTCCCACCCAACCTTCCTCTGCTTCCCTCATCGAGCCCGAACCCATGGTCTTGACTCGCCCGCCCCTTCTCGAGTTGGGAGATCGAGTCATCCCTGTTCCAGTCTCGGGATTGAAATGTAGGGGTTGAGCCCGCGCAATTGAATTGCGCGAATTATTAGAGGGGCCGCGGCGATTATAGATAGTTCTTTTGCCCTACGGGGAACTTTCTATACGTAACATTCAGAATCAACTATAGAAGGCCCTACTCTAGAATTGACAACAATAGCAACTATCAATAATCGAAAAGGCACTGACCATGTCTCCCGCTTACGCAGTACATATGGCGGCCTTAGAATAGTAGGGCGGTTTCACAGATCGAGGTCGCCTTACTAACCAACATTCTGTCATTCCTGGCCCTTTATATCATCTAAAACAAAATTAGGACCACAACTATATAAAAAAGGGCGGCCCTTCGGCAGCCTTTCAAATAGTAGGGGGGCGGTTTAGGCTTACCGCAAACCTGTGTTGGTTGTGAGTATACATCATGATTTGTGTTTTTTCTCTTTATTTCGGGTAGGGCATGGTTGAATTTGTTTCGGCCTAGAAATCGGAAGCATCTGGTTGGAGAGGGGTTGCCCGGAGGCGGGACCTCTTTATCTCAACCACGACCGGTGGGTGCATGCAGAGGTAGCTAAAGAGAAAGGGACTAGCTACACGATGCGCACTGATCTCACCGCAAACAGAAGGAGATCAAGAACGAGGGGTCAACTAGCGCTTGACCTCCCATCTAGATGCATGCACTCTATGATTACCTAATCAATTTCGATACAGTAGGCATTGAACCGACTGCACCGGCTACACCCACACAACTTAATCGCGATTCTATACGGTGGAGGGCCCATTATTTTGATAGGGCGGCAAGGCGCATGCATGTGCAGACACCACTATCTATAGAGATGTAATATGGCTTGGTTGCAGTGCTGCTGGTTACGGTATGATTGATTGACTTTTCAGCAGTGAAGCCAGTGCTGCAGCGGGCCCGAATATAGTTTGGGGTGGGCGGCAACAATAGTCGGCGAACTATCTCCTCCACCTGGCGGGCGGGGCCTCCCCACCCTGCATGCAAGGGGCTATAGCCCTATTGAACCCCCCCGAGTAGGGCAGTTTAGTTTAGTGCCGGCCGGGGTGGGAACGTCTAGAAGTGTGGAATCTCGCCTTCGCTGTCGATTCGTTTCCATGCCAATAGATCGATAGGGGAGTGAGCAATGTTGGAACTTGTTGTTGATCAGGGAGCCCAACTATATAAAAAAGGGCGTTGTCCGAAGCTATCTCTACCAATTCATCAATGCTAGATTACGCAATGTCAAATAGAGAGTCGTGAAGCGTTCTAAATTGCATTAATCTCTTCCATTGCTTTCTCTCTACACATATTCACTTGGGCCTTCCTGCCCGAAGTGCGTGACTCAAATTGCCCTTTACTCTATAGTTCAATCGAGCTTGTTCATTCTAGCACGCGAAGCAAGGCACTTGTGTGTCCCATGTAGCCAAGTCTCCTGTCTCACGTGCGATCATGGCCTTCCCATATCTATTTAGGCCAGCAAACCACGATTTCAACTTTCAAAAAAAAGCGCTGCCCGCCCGGCGCGTGCATTCTTTTATGGCCGCCCAGATAGAATAGTAGGGCGAATCAGTCTTCTCCTTAGGTTGGGGTATTTCACCTAAACCCCTGGACTAGAAGAGAGAGTTGCAGGCTGGAAAGTTTCCCCCCGTACCCCCCCGTACATTAGTTGTTGTTCCTTACCCGCATAGCAGAGGAGCCTTCTTGTTGCACGCTACAAAAGTACAAGCGGAAGAGAAGAGTCGCGGGGCAGCTCCTGTACATCTTTGTGGCCGCTACAGAGAAAGATCTGCACTACATTTATTAGTTCACCTAAACCTACACCTTGATAATGAATACTGTACATATTGGTGGCTGCTCCCAGAGCTACCTGTACAAACATAATTAGATACATAATGAGCTACTATACTTGGAGCGGAGCCGAATAATTCCCCTACTATTGAAAGGGAGGGGCGAGGGGAAGGATGCGAAGCTTAGAGAAAGAAGTAATGTGCCCGTCCCCTTCTGCCTTTAGAATAGTAGGGCAAAAAGTTAAGGTATTATCACTGGGACAGGGACCTCCTGCTGCTATTAGGCCGGATCCTCGCGAGAATTGTTTGGCTGGTTCCCCCTATATTATAAAGGGGCCGGCTTGGATCGTTGTACGCTAGGGCTAGAATGCTCGGATAGAAAACCTACAAGCCCAACTAAATAGTAGGGGTAAGGCCCTACTATTTAGTTGGGGCTTTTAACAAACCCAAGCGGTCTAATCTGGCCAAGCAAGTTGTTCAGGCAGGTTGATGCCGTGAACGAACCCAAGCTAGTTGACAAGTTCTAAGCCGTACAAGCAAGGAGAGTAGTTCAAGTTACCTAACCCTTCCAATTAGTCTAGTTATAATCTGTCCCCCGTGACCCCTACCCCTACTATTTATAAGGGATAAGGGCGAGTTATTGTTGGGCTGGTAAGCATCCTGACCTCGTGACGCTATTAGGCTGCATCCATAGCCAGTGGTCCGCTTGCCCTACTATTGAAAGGGAGGGCTTTCAAGCAATAGAATAGTCGGGCCTTTAGAATAGTAGGGGCCCCCCGCATATAATATAGGGCCGAACCTCTTGAATGTTTAGATAGACTGAATCTGAGGAACAACAGGTGGGCATCCTCAGAACTATACGCTGGTAAGCCGTCAACCTGACCTCGTTAGCTATTAGGCTTGTTAGCCCTCGTTAGCTGCTTGGCTGGTTAGCCCTCGTTAGCCGCTTGGCTGGTAAGTTGTTACCGATAAAGATCAAGATCAAGATCAAGGTCAAGCTTATCCAACCATAGGAACAGAATCTAGCTACTGAGACTGAGCCGAAACTGGTCTACCCGAACCTTTGTCACTGGGTTGCCCTTTATATATTGGGCCGGCTAAACGGAACTTGTCCCATCAAAGTGAGTGGTCTATCAAACCTGTTACCTGAACCAAGTCAACTGAACCAAGAGATCGGGAACCAAACATTGTATCGTGCAAAGCCGAACCTCGTAAACCAAAGGCAAAGGAAAAGGATATTGGTCTCGTACCAATTATAGAAAAAAGGCAACAGTGCCACGTGAAACAGGGTCAATCTAGAGTATCGTGAACCCCGGCCAGGTGGAAGCAGTTATATGCCCTTGAATAATATAAAGGTGAAGCCCAAAGGCCCTTTTCTAATAATGGTGAAGCTACACATAGTGATTGATACTTAGACTGATACTGCGCTAGCTGAACCTGGTTACTCGTGCTAGCTGTGTTAGGCTGCCCCTACGGCTCTCGCGAGCTGGATCTATAGCCAATCATCCATAGCCCTACTATTCTAAGGCGGTCCCGGCCTATTGGATGAGATGGCTGTTACCGAAACCTACCCGTGCCTTTAGAATAGTAGGGCCCTTTATAATATAGGCCTGGTCTACACAGATGTTGTCCACGAACAAATGGTCTAACCCGATGTGTTGTCCAAGAGAAAGTGGGCTACCCGAACCATGCGGCCCTCGTTAAACAGTGTCACGTGCCTATATATAGTTGGGGGCATGGTGAATCAATAGTATCGTGAAACAATAGTAATCACGGGAAGAGGAATAAGAACAATAACCAGTACTCGCGAACCCGCCAATTGAGAAAGGCAAGAACAATAACCGCCTACAGAGATTGATGAAACGGATTAAACGAACCCAGCAATCGAGAAAGAACCATCGCTCAAGCCATCTATCCCTCGCTCAAGCTATCTCTCCCACTACTGCTATCCATCCAAGCTATCTCTCCCACTACTGCTGCTATCCCCGCTAGCTATCTCAACCACTACTACTGCTTCTATCGCTAGCTATCCCACCCATCAAAACTATAGATCCATCAATCACACCATCCATTGCCCTACTATTCGCCCTTTTTATATAGTTGGGGGGCCCTTTAGAATAGTAGGGCGGGCAATCCCCCATATACCAATCATCAATAGCATCTATCCCGCTACCTCAACACCCCCTATATAAAAAAGGGCCACTCTAACTCGCTATCACTAATCCCTACTATTATAAGGGGCTAGATACAATAGATAACGACCTATCAATGGTCATCTTACGTACGATAGTCAATAAGCCTTTTCGTTTGGAAGCTCTGCCCTATATTATAAAGGGCCCTACTATTCTAAAGGACCCCGCACCTTCGCGTGCAGTTTCTTTCATAAATCATGGCCTAAGTGACTATTTCTAGAGGGGCGCTTTGCCCCTTTCTCCCTTACTTGGTGGACGGCTCCTCCTTGAGAATCTTGCAAGTATAGGTTACAACTCCTAAGGAAAGAGACTATATAGGTATAGGGGCTCCTTAAGAGCAAGTACCATTCATTGGTTTGACTTATGCCCCTACTATTCTAAGGCGCCAAACACCTAGAGCTCCTAAACACATGCTTCCTTAGATCAGGAAGGACAGTTGCCGGGTTTAACTAGAGCTAGAGCTTGAACCACACTAAGTACGAGTAGCCGGGATAAACCTACACCCCATTAGAATTGTAGGGCGATTCTTCTGTTGCCGGCTGCTCAATCTCCGTACAAACAAGTAGTTCCTGACCCGCCCTTTATAAAATAGGGGGGCTCCGGCCTATAGATAGTAAGGGGGGTGACGGCTGCTAATTCCTACAATATATATATAGGGTAGGGTTGGTGCCAGCTCAAAGGGCGTTGGTCACGAGAATATAAACCGACTACCTGGCGCCCTACGGGGGAGGGGCCCCGCAGTCATATGAGCAAGACTGGCAGCGCATATATCAAAAAAGGGCCCTTCCGCCAACTATTATGGAAGGGCGGGCAACTATCAAAAAGGGCCGATGATATATGCGGGCAACTATCAAAAAGGGCCACCGATGATATATGCGGGCCCTTCCCCTTCAAATATAGGGTAGGGTAGGGTAGGGTAGGGTAGGGTAGGGTAGGGTAGGGGGGGGTAGGGCCCGCATATATCATCGGCGGCCCCTACTATTCTATGGCCCTACAATAATAGAAAAGAGGGGCCCGGGCCCCCCCAACTATAGCGGGGTGGGTGGATGATAGTTCCCCTGATGCCTAAGCCATATAGTCGGTAGATGCCTAAGTGATAGGGGCCGGTGGGAGGCAAGAAACATGAGTTGATTCCCCCAGCCCCCCGCATATAATAGTAGGGCCCCAGGCAAGAAACATGAGTTGATTCCCGCCCTTCCGCCGATGATATAAAGGGCAATAGTAGGGGGTAGGGGGTAGGGGCCCCCTTCTATATTATTGTTGTAGGGCTGAAAGGTTGAATCTCTGCAGATCCATACGTAACATGGGTGGGAATAGACTTGCATGCCTTATAAATAGTAGGGCCCGGGTAGGGAGGGTAGGGGCAAGCATTGATAGTTGGCATGTTACGTATAGAATCCCCGTCTCCTCCTGCCATAATAGTGCCATAGGGGCCCACAATTGAATCTGAGGGGGGGCCGCCCGTAGGGGCCCTTAGAATAGTAGGGGCCTCCCACCCTGCATTTTCACCCCGGTGCAGAGGGAGTTCTAAGGGTTGGGTGGGCCCCTACTATTCTAAGGGGTGGGAACTTAGGAGGTCTATGGGGCGCCAGGGTTCATCGTTGCCCTTTTTTATATAATTGGGAGCATTTATGAGGGGGAATTGGTATTATCCTCCGCCTATGGCCCTACTATTATAAAGGGGGGGGCCCCTACTATTCTATGGCCCTATTATTTGCCCTTTTTTATATAGTTGGCCCGTGTTGCAGTTTGAGCAGTTAAGTAAATAGAGAAGGTCGGTGGGCCCTACTATTCTAAAGGGGCAAACGGAGGGGATGGGTCCCCTATATGCATTGTATCACGTATAGTAGTGGGATGCGGTTAGCCATTCATTAACGGGCAGACACAGATGGAGGCCATATATAGATAGGGGGCCACCCGGAGTCGAAGAAAGTGGCTTTGCCAGCAGGATGGGTGGGGGGAGATAGAAAGCCCGGCGGGACCGGCGCTGCCGAGTTTTCCCATAATCATACGTTTATACTCGGCCCCTACAATTCTATGGGGAGAAAGATAGGGCGATCCAATCTTTGATCTCGGATAGACGGACCCTACCTTGACTCAACGCCCCGGGCCGGGCCCGCGGACAGGCAGGAACAATAGCTACGGCTCCTTTTTTTTCCCAATTGATGGGGGAACCCCGGACGGGTGGATCATAGTGGACGTAACGACCCAGACCCATTGTATCGATGAGCGGCGGGCGCCATCTATAGGAAACGGCCCAACTATTCTTTATTTGGGGGGGGGGCGATTCTAGCAACTATTTGAGCGCCCCTACTATTCTATGGGCCCCTACAATTCTATGGGCGATTCTAGCAACTATAATTGCAGGTTTCTCCATAGAATTGTAGGGAATAATAGAATAGTAGGGCTCGAATTCTATAGAAAAAAAGGGCCCCCCAACTATATAAGCGAATAGTAGGGCCCCTTTATAATAGTAGGGGGCTATGGTACTGATTAATGGCAGCCCCTACTATTCTATGGGCCGTTGGGAACTCCCTACTATTCTAAAGGCGGGCCCCTACCATTCTATAGGTAGTCGGTATAGTTATGTAAGTTCCGGCCCTTTGTTCCCACCCATCCCGTTTCTCGGGCCCCTACTATTCTAAGGGGTTCGATTCCGCTACCAATTAATATAGAGGGGGGGCGAAAATAGTTGTAGGCTTCCGCAATTCTTCTAAATTGGCTTGCCGGGGCCATAGAATTGTAGGGGGCAACTTTAGGGTTCAGTGGTTCGTTAATCCGTATTCAATGTGGAGCCACGCTTTCCTTTCCAAGGGGTTCGGCCGCTGCCCTTATAAATAGTAGGGCCACAACATAACGACGAACCATAACTCTAAAGGGCAAGTCGAGGAGACAGAGAACCCCGGGCCCCTACTATTCTATGGGCCAACTGCCCGAGAAGGGACAAGTCAAAGCCTACTATTATAAAGGGGGAGTGGAAATGAACCAGTCTGCATTGGAGCTAGAGTAGAGGAGGGGTTCCTTAGCGAGCTGCCATCTGCAGTTTCATTTAATACGGATTAGCCCTTACTATCTATAGGCCAGCTTGCACGACTCCTAGTTCCCACTCTGCAGATGAAGGCATTGATTCGCCCTATATAGTCGGGGCCGCTCTTCATCCCTAACGAGTCCCCCTTGCCCCCATCTATGGGGGTTGCTATGGCCAGATGTTTCAGAGGGATAAACGTAAAGATCAATTCCACGAACCCCTTAGAATAGTAGGGCTTCACCTATATCTCTGGGTCTAGCCAATCTCCGGCCGCCCTACTATTCTATGGGCCAACGATGATCAAAGGGACTCGCCCTACTATTATAAGGCGAACATCCATTCTCTCCCCCTTCTCGCTTGCTTTCTTTCTTACCTCACCGCCCCTTTATAATAGTAGGGGTCTTCGCTGCTTTGTTCCCGGTGGAGGCTTGATCCTGAATGAAACAACTATCGAGCCCCCGGGGATAATTGACCACTCTAGGGGGGCAAATGACTCCTGTTGTTCGCTCTCCTCTCTTTTCATATGATTCCCAATCTCGCTCACTGATTAAGTCGGGAGGGGCAAGAAAATCAATTAGGTTGGAAGGTGAGCCCCCTACAATTCTATGGGGAACTATAGGCACTCATCTTCACCCCTATTCTAAATGGGCCCTGCCGATGATATAAAGGGGCGGGAGCCGCCCCGCATATATCATCGGAGGGCCGGCCCCTTTATAATAGTAGGGGGCTATGGGGAACTATAGGCACTCATCTGACGTGCCGGCCCTACTAGAACTATAGGGAGGAAGGCCCTCAAATTCTATGGGCATTTCATTGTCTTGCCTGGGGCCCTTTATAATATAGGGGCCGGAGATGGGTTTCGATAATATCATCGTCCCCCATCCATTTGATTTGATATCTGGATGAAGGCACACCGTGCCACAATAGTTGCTAACTATTTCTTTCTCCTAACCCTACTATTCTATGGGCGAGAATCTGGCTAATATTTCACCGTGTAGGTAGAGTCCCCTACTATTATAAGGGGCAGATTATATACGTAACATGGCCATCCGGGGGTTCCACCCTTCCCACACCCTCGGTGGCGGGGGGACTACCGAGTAGACTAGTTAATTACCGTTACATGGGGATCTCTAACAATTAATTAAAGGGGGGGCCGGGGGTGAGGCCTAACCTTCACCCATCGGGTGGCCCCTACCCCCTACTATTAAAGGGGCCAGGGCAGTTCAGGTTAGCCGGCCTTCACTGCCTTTAGAATAGTAGGGGCCCCTGTTCTAGATTGATGCTCGGACCAGAGTTGCCCCCATAGAATTGTAGGGGCGGGGGGAAAGCATGGGTGCAGCCTGTCCAGAGCCTAGCCGAATGGTAGGGGATTGGCTTAACTCCAGCCGTCCATCGAGAAAGAAGTAGGATAAGGGCCCCAATGGGATTGCCTATAGAATGGTAGGGCCCTTGCCGAATAGTAGGGCCTCGGCGGGTTAAAAAGGATGGCTGAAGGACTACCCGGGGACCCCGACCGAGTTCAACAACTATAATAAGGCCCACAACCGGAAGTAATGATAACAAACCATCCTTTGATTGTTCGGCTCCCTCCGGATGCTGTGGGAAGGTTCCGACCATCCACCCCCTCTTCTCCATCCTGAACCGGGGGTGCATGGGCTAGGATGGGAGACAAGAGTAGCTCCAGTAACGAGTTAACAACCATTACCGTTGGCAGGTCCGGACAGCAGAGGGGAGGAGTAAGATAGGCTAACTAACAACTAACTTCTTCACCCAATAATAGAATAGTAGGGCGGTTGCCCATCTATTTGAGCATCAATCTATTGTGCGGGAAGGGAGTTAGCCGGTTACGCCCTAGGGCCTTCCTTACCTTCATTTCATTCAGCCCTTTTTTATATAGTTGGCCCGGTTGCCCTCAAATTCTATGGTTTTCTCTGCCGGTTACGGTAGATTAGTTGCCTCCTAGTTAGGGTAGGGGCGCAGTTCCGGTGCTTGGAAGGTCCTTGCCATCTCACCCTGCTGCGGTAGGACAAAGAAAGAAAGGTAGGCCGGCTAATAAAAGATCCATCCCCCACCTCCGGGCAAGAGGAGTTATAGCCGGGCAAGAAGAGTTATAGCTTTTAGTTTGGCCCAGTCCCACCTCCGGTCGAGCTTCAGTTCCTGCCGGAGTGCCTACCTGAGCTTTCATTTGCCTTCTCTGGTCCGAGCAGGAATTGGTTTCTTTCTGTCTAGCCTTTCCCTCGCCGCTCCTTGAAAAGTTAGATAGGGCAGGCAGTTCGTTTAGCAACAATCTCTTCTCGCCCATCTCCATCAGTTTGTAGTCTCTCCATCAGTCTAATCGCCCTACTATTTTATAGGCTAGGCCGGCCCTCAAATTCTATGGGCCGCCCTACGGGCAACCGGTGGCTACCCCGCCCTACTATTATAAAGGGCTAACTGACCATCCGCCATCTCTTTCTCGAAACTTTCTTTGATTCCCTCCCACAACTGTCCATCCTTCCCGCCCTCAAATTCTATGGGCCCTGGCGGGGCAGACAGCTAATCAGCTCAAGGAGGCTGGGAAAGCTACCTCCTATTCCTACACGGCCCCCCCCCCTTTATAATAGCCGGGCCCCCTATATAAAATGCGGGGCGGGGCGGGGCGGGGCGGGGCGGGGGCCCCCTATATAAAATGCGGGGCGGGGCGGGGGCCCCCTATATAAAATGCGGGCCCTGCCGGGGCCGGGGCCGGGGCCGGGGTAGGGCCCGCCGGGGTAGGGCCCTTGCCGAATAGTAGGGGGGGGGGCCTTTTTTATATAGTTGGGGTTCTATAAAAAAGGGCCGCCGATGAGGCCCTTCAATTCTATCAAAAAGGGTTCTATATAGAAGGGGCGGGAATTCTATCAAAAAGGCAACTATCAAAAAGGGCCGATGATATATGCGGGCAACTATCAAAAAGGGCCCTTCCGCCAACTATTATGGAAGGGCGGGCAACTATCAAAAAGGGCCGATGATATATGCGGGCAACTATCAAAAAGGGCCACCGATGATATATGCGGGCCCTTCCCCTTCAAATATAGGGTAGGGTAGGGTAGGGTAGGGTAGGGTAGGGTAGGGTAGGGTAGGGTAGGGTAGGGTAGGGTAGGGTAGGGTAGGGGGTAGGGGGCAACTACTACTATAGTTGTGGATTCGATTCACTGCTCGCCCGGTTGAAACTAATGAACTGATGCCATGGCAGAGGGTATCTCGCCCCGGCTGGGGGTGGGAGGCTATAGTGGTGTCGAGGATTATACAACTGGTGGGGTGGGGACATTGGATAGGCCCTGACATTAGTGGGCTGCCCCCGTTATTTGAGATAGGGCAACTGTTAAGATAGGGGGATAGGGGCCCTGACATTAGTGGGCTGGGCCTGCATTGGATAGAGCAGCCCCCGAGGTGAGGTGATCCTTTATGTGATGGAATCAGCCGCCCTCTCCGCTTTAGGCTAGACCTAAGCCAGAGCCCTCTGCAAACATATTGCTCCCCTTTCCTTCCATAAGTACCCATTGAAATGGACACGGCGGCATCACTTCTATATCCACCCACCCCTGACAGCAAATCATCGATCCGCATGAAGCTATAGCTAGCACAAACCAGTCCCCGGGAACTATAGTCGATACCTCCCTAACTATAGTCGATACCTCCCTATCAAGATCTTCATCAATAGATTTCGTCTATTCACTTCTCGTAACTATAGCCATTTCTATATCAAGTTGAATTCTCCAGGGCCTATGTGCGAGGTATTGAATACACTTCAGTCTCAAGCCTTCGAGATCAACTCTAATGTATTGTCGTTCATTACGGACAATCGTGAGGAATTAGAAGATGTGGGTATTCTCATTAATAGAGGTCTAGCGAAGGTGTCTCTACCAGAGGCTTCTGACCTATTGAGGATCTGTTACTTCAATGACGAAAAAAAGGGCCGATGCGCTTGCCTATAGAATGGTAGGGCGGTAGTCGAGGAGAGTTCATTTCAATGGGGCCTATAGATAGTAAGGCTGCAGGCAATCAATCAATCTTCTGAACTCACAGGCCCTACTATTATAAAGGGCCCTACTATTATAAAGGGCGGGCGGATATGTTGAATTGAGTCTCCGTCGGTTGGGTCTATGCTTTGATCGATCGATTGAAACTGGCTGCAGAAGCAGCTTGCCAGCAACACAGGAGAGGGAACGAAGGAAGGAATTGACATACTCACATCTGGGGGGGTAGAGTGAATAAAGGAAGCTGGGGTTGGCATTTGTTAATGTGTCGCTATTGGCTGCCTTGCTCCAGCTCTCACTAAACCCTCGAACAAAAGAAGTCATTTCACCCCTCTCCAATCATAGTTGCTGGGCCAACTCCTCTTATAGTAGTAATATCAATGCTAAGGTGCACACCCAAACTCTGACGACTGGAGGCTTCCGCCCACCCCTACAAGGAAGGAAGGTCTTAAGGAAGGAATTGACTAAGTGGGGCAACCGGCACAGTATGTCGACATCTTCCCGTAGGGGCTCATCACCGCAGTATCTTATCTACGTAATATCAACAACGCCCGCCTTGCATCTAGAACTGAGATTGATTGCCTGCTTCCGCCCGAACCGTCCTTCACCCGAAAGTACGGAATCAAGTCGAGCAAAGCCAAGGCCGCCTTGCCGGGCTCCGGGCCCTACAATTCTATGGGCGGCACATTCATAACTCCTTTTCTTGCTTCCTTGCCCATATATAGATAGGCCGGCTTTATTGGTATCATTCCGCTACTAACCGTAATGCTGCTATTGGAATCTCCGGCTTGAGCTTCTAAATAATCACCTTTCTCCCTCACCTGAATGGAATTCAGGTAAGGGCCTTCACTGCATTCAGATGAGGGAGAACCTTAGAATAGTAGGGGCACCATCTGTCTGGCAGCACCGAACAAGGGCTTCAGTGGGGCGTAGGCCCGTAGTCAGTCGAGTAGAGTCTTTCTGGCACGTGCATTGAGGAGACCCATCTGCTCCAGTATGTATGAAAGGCAGGCAATCAACTGCATTTGAAGCCGTATCTCCAGCTTTAGCGGGGACTCGACCTTATAATCTATGGGGGGTACGAAGGAAGGTGTTTGCTAGCTATTCCCCGGAGAGGAGAGGGTTTCAAGGCGTTATCTTATATACGTAATATCATTGTTGCCCTACTATTCTAAAGGGGCAGCTTCGATAAAAAACTCAAACAGGTGGGGATGATCTCACTCTCCTCTCCTGGCCATGCAACCAAGCAAGCTACATCTGGAGCTGCTGATGGTCCAACGAGTTATGATGTTGAAAGGCCTGCCTTCGCCCTTTATAATAGTAGGGGGCCCCACTATATAAAAAAGGGCCCTTTCCCCTTTTTTATATAGTGGGGAAAGGGCTATTGTTGCCTCCCACCCCGTTGCACCTGAACTGAACACCTTATATTCCACCCACCCCAATCTATAGCCTCCCACCCATGTTACGTATAGAATCGAGCCGGAACTTTTAGAGCGGCCCTCTAGGTTCAATATCGGTGGAACCCCCGGGAACACTGATGTCCCCTGAAGAGGCCGGGCAGCGAGCCCTTGACGGTCGAGCCCTACTATTTATAAGGCCCAGCGAACCCGAGGACGGGCGGTCGAGAATCCCGGTTCGCCGCCCTTTAGAATAGTAGGGCGGGAGATTTGGTCCCGCACTTCAGCGGGGTCACCACCATAGAGTTCACACCATCGCTCTTGGAGAGCCCTCCAAATCTCGTAATGTGAAGGGGCTGTTGGGTCGCCTGCTGTTGCATCTTGCCCTAGGTTGGGGGGTGGGTTGTCCCGAAGGCAGAGTAGCATTACTGCTCAACCGTATAGCCTCCTCTCGCCGCCGCTCCTCTCGCTGCCGTCCTTCTCTCGCATATACGCTAGGCGCCCTACTATTATAAGGCGGGCCTGCTGAATCAAAGCGTTCAAGCGCCGCAGGAGTGTTCAAGACCCTTGTTTCTGCAGGGTCATCCTGGAGGGGGGTTGCCGGGTTGTTGCCGGCAAGCTGCTCCGCCGCTTCGACGGGTGCCCAGTGGATAGTAGGGCGTCCCCCTCGTCCTCCAAAGACTCATTAGACGGTTCATCGGAATCAAACAGATGAAGTCAAATTGATCCTATCGCGATGAGAAGTTGGGCCCTATTGTCTATATGGCAGGACCACGCCCCCTTTATAATAGTAGGGCCCTTTAGAATAGTAGGGCTGATTTATAAAGGAGGACCTTAGAATGGAGAACAGTGAGGGTGAACTCGGTGGGGTCGCGGGGCGGGGCCCCTCTCTCTATATGGCTTCGATTCCTATCGTACTACTGTCGATTCCGCCACCCTGAGCCAATAAAGTACCCCACTCAAAGTCCAAGCACGATTCCGACTAACAACGCTCCACTGATTACTCTCAAGACCCAGATGAAGCCCTCCTTCCTAGATCTAACTAATTCTTGCCTAACGTTCTGCCTAGTTTGTTCACCATTCAAATATCCTTCCTTCGCTTCACGAACTTTCGTTCGGTTATTGTCTCCCCTACGGGCAAATTGATGTGCCCATTCCATCCCTTCCCTGGCAATAATAGAATAGTAGGGCCCCTTATAAATAGTAGGGGTAGGGGCTAGCTCTTTAGAATAGTAGGGGCCCATAGAATAGTAGGGGCATCCCGGGAATAGGAAGTCGAGTGCTTGGATTGCTTGATCACAGATCTGCTGACTGAAGAAATCTCCCGGCCGTAAACTGCATTCAGATTACGGGGCCCTACTATCTATAGGCAAGAATTCAATAGTTAAGAAGCCTTGGATAAAGAAATCCATGCGAATAGCGGATGAGATATGGGATAGCGTATCCATGTATAAGCGGTGGACAGAACTAATGGCGGATAACTCAGGGGTGGGAGGCAATAGTTCGGAGGTGTTCATTTCCGGCCAGACCGAGACATAAAAGTGCTTTTATCGGGGGCGAGGCATGCTGGCCATTGCTCCGGATACAACACAGGCTATGGATCTCGGTTACTAAGGCTTGGTGCGGGGAATCAGGGACAGAGCAGTTATCAAGGCGACTTGGTTCTCCTTGCTCGAGCGAACATTATCGAGGTGTCTCTTCTGGGCAACCATCAGGTGTGTAGGATCTAAGCTAATGATTGGGGAAAGCATCTCTCACTAGTTTCCGGTGATCCGTACTGAATCCCGCACTAATCGCATACTCATGCAGACGGACAGGGTGTCCCCACCCAGTCGTCTACGCCTAAAAGCTTTGTTTCGTATTCACCGATCCGCACCTCCGTATTCTGAGGCATCAACCGAGTACCGAATACGGTACCACCCCCGAATGGACTCAATAAATAGCATTCGGGTCGCCTGGTGGAAGATGGGGCTTAGAATGCCAACTATCTCCTCCCACCCCGCAATCACTAGTTAGAAATGATTTGGAAGGGGGCTCTGAAGGCTAGGCAACCAATCTTCGTACTGTGATGTGCTGGTTCCGCCCGGCTGCAGCAACAGATAATGGCTCACGGGCTCCCGGTAAACCTTCTCGCCATCAATTGCATGATCCCCTACCCCGATTCTATACGTAACATGCCAACTAAAGAGGGTATGTATATTGTTGATTCTAGCGACTATGCCCCCCCCCATTAGAATAGTAGGGCCCTGGCCCCGGGCGGGGGTAGGGCGGCCCCGTCACCTGAATGCCCGGCAAGGGCCTTTTTTCTATCAGCGAGGCCCTGGCCCCGGGCGGGGGTAGGGGCCTCCCACCCGCCGGTTCTAGCCGATCCCTGTTCGATAAATGGCGCCGAACCCCTGCGAAGCAATAGTTCCAGGGTGGGAGGAAGAACATAACCCCCCACAAGAACCATGGCCATAGAATTGATAGGGCCACCCGGCAGGCCCTGGCCCCGGGCGGGGGTAGGGCCCTCCCACTTTATTAATGTACGCCTGCTAGAATAAGGAAGCAATCCCTATATCCTCCCACCCACCCCGGCTAGGCCCCTCAAATTCTATGGGCAACCTTTTCAGCTCTAACTACTTTAGCGCCCCTACAATTCTATGGGAACTTAATCCATCCATCAGCTGGACCATCCTTTGTTTCTATCCCCCCAACCGGGGCCCTTTAGAATAGTAGGGGGCGGGAACGTTAATGAAAGTTTCTATCCCAACCTCGTTAATTAGGGCATTTCCATCCTTCACTGCTCCAAGATCTCCATCCCGAGAAAGGTCGGCTGGATAGGACTGATCTAGTTTGGCTGGATAGGACCCTCTGACTAATGTAGCTAGATTTCGACGGTGGGTGAGCAATACAGTTAGTGCTGGCTAACGACTGTCCCCGGATGGGAGGAGCCCTTCAAATAGTAGGCCCAACTGCATGCATGCAGAGGTAGCTCCTCAGGGACCCATACAACTATAATCGGCCCTACAATAATATACAGATCAACGAGAGTCCCCTTAGAATTGTAGGGCAAAGAGCATATAGGTCGGTGGGGTGGAAACGGGAAGATAAGGTGGATGGATGGAGAGAGACCGCCCCCTACTATTCGGCAAGGGCCCCGGTTCGTCCAACTTGGCCAGCCGGCAAGATCCTTTGTTTCTATCCTGTGGGAAGGTGTGTGCTGTGAGCCCCAAGACAGTTTGTTTTATACTGTTACCCGGGGAGGCCCCCTACCCCCTATATTGAAAGGGCTATGGGCTGTTGTGGGCCTTACGGAAGATAGCCCTACTATTCTCAAGGTAGGGGAGTTAGGAAAGAGGATGATAAGGAGGTAGGGATAGAGGAATACAATATGTTTTTAGAAGCGAGAAAGCCCGCGAGAAAGGGAGGTTATTGTTCTCGCCCCCTACTATTCTAAAGGGCCCCGGTGCACCAGAAGGAAGGTTCAATCAGCGAGCATGCTTTCATTCGGAAGGAAGACAACTATAATAAGGAGGGCAACCGGAACCCGGAGAGAAGTTAACAATCCGGAAGTAGCTCCCACCGGTTCATCGGTGATTAGGTGGCTGGAGGAGATTGAGTTCCAACGGATGGATGGGCGAGATCGATAAATAGAAGGGAGGATGGGCGAGATCGATAAATAGAAGAAGGTGTTCAGTGAAGGTTAGTATCGGGCCGGAGAGAAAGGCTGGCTGTTTAGAGAAAGGCAGCAGCATTCGTTCAACCAACTAGTCGAGGAGTGGGATAAGGAATTAACTAGTCGAGGAGATAAGGCCTTCCGGAAAGGGCCACCCGCCTACACCCCCGCCCTTGCCGAATAGTAGGGGCGTCTCATTTTAGGCTATTTTGTACCTCCATGCATGCCCTTAGAATAGTAGGGGCCCTACCATTCTATAGGCCCCTCAAATTCTACAACCTTTTCAGCGTTTGAGGCTATCTTCTCTTTTTGACCTCGTAACTACTTTAGCTCAGTTTGAGGCGGGAAGGGAGGGAAAACTCTATGTTGCTTTCTTGCCTCCCGGTTGGAGTGTTAGGAGTAGACAACTACCTTTATCAGGCTCCTACCGTCCCCTTAGAATTGTAGGGCACGATGGGGTTCGCCATAGAATAGTAGGGCTAGCCCAGGTTCGCCCTACGGAGCTGCCCTCAACATCTGATCAGGGAGAACGCCCTCAACAACTATGATGGAGGATGCTCAGCTCTCCCTCAACTATCTATGATGGAGGATGGGTAACAACAACCGGAACTCCATAAATTAATGCAGGGGACCCCTACTATATATAGGGCAACTATCCATACGTTATATCGGAATGTTGGGCGCCCTACTATTCTAATGGGCCTGCAGGCCCTACTATTGCCCTTTTTTCTATAATTGGCCGATTCTCTTTATTGTATTTATTCCGTCCATCCCAATATCAATGCTTTCATTTGAAGTCCAACTAGTCGGACCATCTAAAGTTACGGCACATCCGACCGGCCCCCCCTTTCTATAGTTGGCCATCGGGTATTTATTTCAGAGAAAGGGGGCGCACCCCTGCCTAAAATTCTATGGGCGCCCTACTATTCTATGGGCGGCAAGGCCAACTAGAGCTATCAATAAAAGGGAGGGCTAGAAAAGAGCCTTTCTTTCTAGAGTTGGGATGCGGTTCTATTCTTCCATCAGCGGGGAGGTCATCACGGGAAAGAAAGGCGGGAACAAACACTCTATCCATAACTGATGGGATCGGACCAACCACTTCAGCTAGTCACGCCTCCTGGGCGAACCACCCATAAAAGGCGGCGGCCCCGCTCGACTCCGCCCTACTATATAAAGGGCGGGGTTGGGTGATCGATCCATCTTCCGGATAAAGAGGAAAGAGAATGAAAAGTAGAGGTGGGGCCCCGGAAGAAAAGAGATCTGCCGATGATTCTAAATATTATCCAGAGGGGGGAATAAGGAATGTTCGATCGAACGGCCCCCTTTAGAATAGTAGGGCCATAGAATTGTAGGGCTCGGGTTAGATTAGAATAGTAGGGCCAGCAGCTAGGTCATCAGCGGTGATCCACCCACCTGACTAACGACTGAAGCGGGAAGGGATCCTATTCCTCACTTGACTGCCCCACTATTTGATGAGAGGGCTAGGGACATTGAATCAGTTTCCGGCCCCCAAGAAGATATAGTTAGGTTTCGGCATACATATCCGTGTTCGGAGCCCAACGTTTAATCGGCCGGCGGGTTCAGAGTGGAAAGATGATCTTGAAGAGGCAGTAGAAGGACTTGATGGATGGATCTCTCATCAAACACTTGCGGATAAGAGGTAGGGCGGATCGGGTGGATCGGTATCGCCTGCATCAACGGGTTCAGGTGGGAAGGAAGAATCAGAGGGTGGTGGGGACGCCCTTAGCCCTTAGCCCTTAGCCCTTAGCCCTTATCCCTTATCCCTTATAAATAGAGGGGAGGGGAGGGCATTCAACTGCTTATTCATTTCTTTCTTCGCCAGGAGGGATCAATGCTGATTACCGATCCTTTACTGGGGGGGAGTCAATTGCGGTCCTAAGCGGAGAACGCCCCTTTATAATATAGGGGAGCCCGCCCGGGCGGATATGAGAGAATGCTATAAGAGAACGAACGTTAACCGGGTATTAAAGAGATAGATATCCCTGTTCGTTCCCCGCGGGAATTCCTTTAGCACATCTGCATGCAGGCTCACGTCGCCCGTGGTCCCATTCAGCATGCCCTCCCCCCTAGACGTACGTTCGCTCAGAATCCCGGCTAAAGAAAGAAGTTAGGGCATGGTAGATTCTCCCCTGTGAACCAGGCCTTATCTCTTCTTTGGCTCGATACGCCACCTTCCCACTTTCGACCCCTACTATTAAAGGGCGGCCCCAAAAAGAGAGGGGGCTTAGGTAGTCCAACAGCAGATCTTCCAGGATAAGCAGCAGATTAACCCCTAGCAAAGGCATAAGGTATTCGGAGTGGTATGGCTTTCACCATAGTGAAGTGAAAACTACTTTCAAAAGTGGCACTCCCATAGAATTGCCCCCCTACCCCTACCCCTACCCCTACCCCTACCCCTACCCCTACCCCGGCCCCTACCCTACCCTATATTAGAAAGGGGAAAGGGCCCTTTTTTATATAGGGGGCCCTTTTTTATATAGGGGGCCCTTTTTATATAGTTGGGGGCCCCGGCCCGCATTTTATATAGTGGGCCCTACTATATAAAATGCGGGGGCCCGCATATATTTTATATAGTGGGGAAAGGGCCCCTACTAGTTGGCCGGCCCCTTTAATAGTAGGGGGCCCCAGGAGTGATCGGCCCTACGCGGGCAATTCTCTCAAAACGTGATTGAACGTTACCATCGCCAACTTTCACGATCGGGGCGGGGATTATTCGTGAAGCAATATATACGTAACATGTGTTTGCATGCAGGGGGCGGGCCCTTGCCGAATAGTAGGGGGGGGGGCCTTAGAATAGAATTGACGTAATCTGCCCTACCCCTACTACTATTATTCGCTCCGCTCCCCATGTTACGCCTCAACCGCGAAAATATTTCAAACCCCGAAAGGCGCCCTTTTCAATCAACGGCGATCTGACAACTATAGAATAGTCATATCACTCACATAACCTAACGGTCGACCATTGGGTTATTCCATTCGTGGTGCCCCCCTCAAGGGCGGGATGGAAACGGGAAAACATCTTTCATTACGATGAAAAAGAACGATCCCAGAAGGATGGAAATCCAATTCCGGGTCATTCCCTGGTGAACGTGATCTGCCATAATCTCTTCGATCCCCGCATGAATATGCCGGAATGAATAGATATCCGGTAGCAAAGTGAGATAAACCTCGTCCGATATGATCATCAGAGGAAGTAGGGAAGCGGCAAACAAAAGGCTTCTTTTTCTATCTCGGGTAATCTCTGTCCCCGAAAAGAGTTCATATCCCAATCCACCCCTCTCTATAATGCGTCCCCTCCCCGCCAATAAGCTCTCATTTCCCAATCCACCCCTTTCTATAATGCGTCCCTTCGTAGACCTCCCCACCAATGGATAGAGACAAATGGGAATAACCGAACCACGTCTACGGAATGCCAGTACCATGCAGCTGCTTCAAAGCCAACGTGATGCTCCTTGGTCAAATGACCCGGATATTGGCGAATACCACATATGATTGGGAAAAGAGTCCCTATAATCACATGAAAACCATGAAACCCAGTTGCTGAGAAGGACGTAGGACCGTGAATACCATCCGAGACAGTGAAAGGTGCTTGAGAATACTCCATTCCCTGGAACCCAGTGAGTACTAGAGCCAGTGAAACGGTGGCTACTAAAGCATAAACTGCTTGTCGCTCCTTCCCCGCGAGTATAGCATGATGAGCCCAAGTTACGGCAGCTCCGGATGAAAGGGGAATAAGCGTATTAGGAGAAGGGATTTCCCAGGGATTCAAAACCCCAATCCCTTTGGGGGGCCAGATACCTCCAATTTCTACCGCAGGCGCCAAAGGGGAATGGAAAAAAGCCCGGAAGAAAGCGAAGGGGGACATGACCTCCGATACGATGAACGGAATAAAACCATATCGAAGTCCGAATTGTACGACTTTGGTGTGATGTCCCTCCAACGTGGATTCACGTATCACATCGCGCCACCGTACAAACATGGTATATAGGATGAAGATCAAGCCCAAACTGAGGAGTGTTGAACCCCCCGTGAATGAGTGCATGTACATAACACCTCCAACTGTGGTTGCCAAAGCTCCGAGTGAACCCGAAATAGGCCATGGACTTGGATCTACCAAGTGATGAGAATGCCTCTGAGTCATAAATAACTCCGCTCCGTTCCGTTGCTTCGAGTACTGTCAACCCGCCCCGCCCAATTATATGCCCTTTAGACCCTTTTTTATATAGGGGGGGGGCTGAGATGGGATAGTTCCGAACTATAGTTCCCACCCAACCCGGGGAATAATAGTAGGGCGCCCAACTATATAAAAAAAAAAGGGCAGAGGCCCCTACAATTCTATGGCCCGGGGGCCATAGAATAGGCCTGCAGGGGCCTACCCACCCATAGTTATCACCCTGCTGCCATAATTAAGCACCTTCGGCTACCTTAGAATAGTAGGGGCCCTCCTACTATATCCTCCACCATAGAATAGTAGGGGCCCACCCCCGCTTCGCCCTTTATAAAATAGGGGGCCCTTCCGGGCATCGGCGGCCCCAAGAATATAGTTGAGGGTGCAACTATATAAAAAAGGGGGGCGGTAGGGGGTGGAGGTAGAGCCTATCTCTGCCTATAGATAGTAGGGTTCATCGGTAGGGCCCTACGGTTGGCGGGGGCTCGCCCCTCGACCCCCCAGTTCAGTTGGGTCGAGTGCTCGGGTTCTCGATCTGATAGGAGTAGAAAGAGTCGTTGGTTTCACCGGCGAACTACGTAGATGGGGATCCTGAAGTGAAAGTGAGTTGCATGCCATGCATTGTATCTAAGTCACTAACTAACGACAACTCAAGTTTATGAGTCTTTAGTCACTAACTGCCCTATTATTCTATGGAACCATCCAGCTTTCATAATAGAATAGTAGGGCGCCCGACGGATGAAAGGTACTGACAAGCCTTTCTACTGACAGACCTTTCTACTGACAGGCAGGGATACGTATGTTCATCCGCATGAAAGGAAAGTGTTGGTTGGAATCGATCAGGAACCAACACGGGGAAACAAGGATGGAGTGTTCCGAACATACGCCCCGCACAGCTTACTGACTATATTGAACCTTCCCCTTCCGCCGATGAGATAAAGGGCAATAGTAGGGGTAGGGGTAGGGGTAGGGGCCACTGTTCCCGCTTCATGAGACGCTGTAGGGCTTCATGAGACGCTTCATGAGACGCTGTTCCCGCTTCATGAGACGCTGTAGGGCTTCATGAGACGCTGCCAATAATCTGCCCTTTATATCATCGGCGGGACCCTATATTAGAAAGGGGCTGCCCGCCCTTCCCCTTCAAATATAGGGGTAGGGGTAGGGGTAGGGGTAGGGCCCGGGATCGAGGAATCGAGGGATGGAGGGGCGGAACTACCTTCATCATTCTATTCATTCTATCCCACCGGACCAACCAAGGCCAGGCAGACACTACACACTCAACCGATCATCACTTCCTCATCTACATATCAACAACTTTGGGACCCATGCGGGTTCCTATCCCTTTATTCAACGGCCTACCTACCGCCCTCGACTAGACACTTAACCAAGCTACCTCAACTATCCACTGGACCGAACTCCCTATTGACTGGAAGATGGAATGGATAGAGGGATGGATAGCTGGGTTCCTACATACGTCTGTGTTCGTTCCGCCCCCCGTATATACACATAATTGGCATAATCACCAGCAGCGGAGCCCTACGGGACACGGGTCGCAGTTTGAGTTCCAGACTCTGCAGATGAACCCCTAGATGTTGACCGAGCAAAGGCATCAGTTGTTTCAGTAGCACCCCCAGCAGTTGTGGTTTAACCAGTCAATGTGCCAGCCCGTAGGGGCAAGGGTAGTAGCGATTACGCAGTTCCTATAGGCCGACGAGGGGACAAGAGCTAGAGCGGGGTGATATACTCCCAGCATAGGTCGCTAGAGAGGCATCAGTGAAAGGAGAGAAGGGCATCCCTGGGCATGCAGAAGTTCGATAGCCTGCCAGCCCTTTTTTCTATAATTGCGATTCTTGGCGAGACTCGACTGCCCTCGAATATAGAGTTGGGTGGGTGGTCGAATAGTAGGGGCTATGCCTATAATCCCCACCCAACCCGGGCCCTACTATTCTAAGGTGGTTGCTTCCCGGCCACTATATAAAAAAGGGCATTCACGGCGCTTTGAATTCTCTGATGCCCTTATAGATAGTAGGGGCAGAGTGGGTTGGGAGAGAGGTAAGTCAACCTTTATATCTTAAGAGCGGGTGGGAAGAAGATAAGAGTAATTCCCTATCGATCTCCTTTCATATAGTACTTAGCGGAGTAATTGATTGACTCGTCAGGCGGCCAACTATATAAAAAAGGGCGAATAGTAGGGCCCAGCAGAAGACTGGAGGTTCGATTCTTGTCCCTTATCGATCGGTGAGTGAGGGGCGGCAGCTCCTATCAATCGCCTTAGAATAGTAGGGGTGAATGGTTGAAGAAGATATCTTATTAATAGATAGATAGAGGATGGATAGTTCCATGGATAGTTCCATAGATAGAGATGAACTACTGTTAACGCGCTCTGTAGGATTCGAACCCACGACATCAGGTTTTGGAGACCTACGTTCTACCGAACTGAACTAAAAGCGCCCGACTATAGAAAGGTGCATTGGAATCTAGAATAATAATAATGACGGGGCCCTTCTTTTATAGAATTGTAACAACACGGCGGTTCGGCCCCGACACGGAGAAAACATAGACACAACATAGAAGGATACCCTCATCCTCACTTCGTTCATATGAGTAACAGGAATTATTTAGCCCCGGGCTGAAAACTAGAATTGGGTGGGGATTCTAGTGGTGGGCCCCTTGAAAAGCCAGGTGGAGGATAGCAACTATATCTTCCGGAACCCCTTTATTAGAATAGTAGGGGGCCATAGAATAGTAGGGGCCTACCCACCCTAAAGTAGAAACCCTGCTGCCATAATGGCAGTGTGCATTCATAGGGGAACTCTAATGGAACCGGGGTGGGTGGCCTGCAGGGTTGGGGGGGCCCCTACCCCCGCCCGGGGCCAGGGCCCTACAATAATCTACCTCAATTCCGCCCTTTATTCTATTATTCCCCAGATTCGCTAACCATTGGGCAATAATCTGCCCGGGACCCTGGAAGCATCCTGCATAACTACCACCTCGCTCAGACGCACTTCATCGAGATCGGAAGCTAGAAGCAGAGCCTCCAGTCCCAGTCATTGTTGACCCAATCGACCCCGAACCATCATTAGTAGACCCAACATCAGTAGCTTCGGTAGCAGATGCTCTAGTTGAATATCCATATACAGATGCATAACCTACAGGGCCTTATCTTCGATATAGGGGCCGGTGGAGATGATATAGAAGCAGAGGCCCCACCCCAACTATTCTGAAGGAGTTTCAGTTAAAGGAACAGAGCCCCCGGCCAGGAGCAAGAAAAGTAGAGACTATAGAGGCAGCTCTCGTGCCAGCCCGCCGGTGGGGAACTATAATTGACCGCCCGAACTATCTAGAATCTCCCCCGCCCCGCATTTTATATAGGGCCAGGGTGGGTGGGAAACTAGAGTTCCGACCGAATCCCGATGATATAAAGGGCCCTTCCGCCGATGATATATGCGGGCCCTTCCGCCGATGATATATGCGGGCCCTTCCGCCGATGATATATGCGGGCAACTATCAAAAAGGGCCACCGATGATATAAAGGGCCCTTCCCCTTCAAATATAGGGTAGGGTAGGGTAGGGTAGGGTAGGGTAGGGTAGGGTAGGGGGTAGGGCCCTTTATATCATCGGCGGGGGGCGGAACTAATAAACTAATTACCTTCCAGGGGCCCAGAGACAGAAATCTCACAGCCCAACGAATAGTAGGGGGGAGCTACCGATGGATGCTAGGCTAGCTAATAGCTAATAAACGATGGGACAGCCAAACAGTTGGTGCTGCTGGCCGGCCCCCCTTTCAATTTATAGGGCGTGCCCTACTATTCTATTGCTCTGGCG
>BSBK01014637.1:0-20000 GCA_027943335.1 Chamaecyparis obtusa | reverse complement strand
CCTGGCCTACGGGTTCTCCTACTTTCGGAAGGAAGGGCCTAACCTGTCCACCTGATGGGTGAGATGGCAAGTCCACAATTTATAAAGGGGCCTGCTAACAGCGCCCGATTGATTGCCCAACTATATCAAAAGGGCCCTTTTGATATAGTTGTTGCCGGTTGTAAGTTTGGCTGGATAGGTCGAGCCGGGGAAGCTAGTCGACCGGTTTGATGTTTTATTGCCATATATAGATAGGGGGCTCCGGGTAACTAACTATAGTTAAGCATGAACTATAGGCATTCGTTTATCTCATTGATTGTGGGATGGGTGGGATGGCCTATATATTCGATGGGCAGCAGCTATAGTTGGAGCTACCCGGCTATCCGGCCCTTATAATAGTAGGGCCCGGGCGGGCCCATAGAATTTGAGGCTGATCGATGGATGTCTCCCCGACGGCAGGATAGTTCGACGTTGTTAACCTGGGTATTCTCATCCGCCCTACTATATCTAAGGCGGTAGCCCTACTATTCTATGGCGGGGCATGTTACGTATAGAATCTGAAGAATAGAATAGAGGGCCTGCCCTTTTTTATATAGTTGGGCCGAAGGCGGCCCTCAATAGAATATATTGACAGGGGTGGGCGAGTCACTAAAGTCGATGGCGGCCGAATATATCTGGGTCGAGTGCTCTCTCCCTCTCCCGGCAATATAGATGGTGGTTGCATCGATCCCAGCTCCTATCCGAGCCCCTCCCCCTTTCTTATTGTAGATGGTTCAATCTCTCAATCCGTTCCACGAACGATGGCGGCCGAATGAGGAGACTACTGCTTGTCCTGCTTCTCCAGGGGTTCGATGCCAGCTATCCCGCGGATGGAAGAATCCCACCTATACAAACTGGTGCCCCACCCACCTGATCCACCTCTCGATCCACCATCCGCTATCCCTGAAGTCAAGTAACCGATTCTATCCACTCGTCCTATCCCGCATATAGGAGAACCCCCCAACTATAGTTCTGCCATTAATCAGTGCCCTACTGTTCTAAGGAGAAACCTGCTAGCCTTAGAAGAGTAGGGGGCTAGCCTTAGAATAGTAGGGGGGTTGGGTGGGCCCCCGGGAACGTGCCTATTCCCTCCCACCCGGCCCCTTCTATCTCCCCCCACCCACCCCTGCAGTGGGGCCGTGGAGGCTAGCTAACTCAAATTCGGGATGCCCCTATCTCTATACTGGCGGCCCCGGCTGCTAATATAGTTCTAGTAGGGCCCATACAACTATAGTTGGTTGGGTGGGAGGGAGAATTCTATCAAAAAGGGGTTATATAAAAAAGGGCCGCCGATGAGGCCCTTCCCCTTCCCCTTCAAATATAGGGTAGGGTAGGGGGGCGGGGGTAGGGGCCTTAGAATAGTAGGGGCCCTACTATTTGAAAGGGGGCCCCGCCGCCTTAGAATAGTAGGGCTAGAGTTGCAAAGGTAGAGAACTATTCAACAACTATTTGGGGGGGTGGGGGGCATAGTCGGGTGGTGGCAGGCGTGTGTGGGGTTGGCCCTTTAGAATAGTAGGGTAGAAACCCTCTGCACCACAATTGAATCTGAGGGGGGGCATGGCAGAATAGTCTAGTTCCGGGGGGCATAGTCGCCCAGGGGGGGGGCTATAGTTGGGCTGGTATCACTACTAGAATGGTTTGGATGGCCCCTATCTCTACCAATAGAGTGAGTCTAGAGGTAGGGCCCTTGCCGAATAGTAGGGCGGGGGCATGTTACGTATAGAATCGCCCCTACCCCTACCCCTATATTAGAAAGGGCCCTTTTTTATATAGGGGGCCCTTTTTTATATAGGGGGCCCGCCCCGCATTTTATATAGTTGGCACAACTATCTATCTATCGCAACCCTACTATCTATAAGGGCCCCCTACGGGCTAGCAGGCTAATGCCATGTTGCGGGGGGAACGGCTAGGGTGCCCAGGAGGGTTTGAATAGTTGTGGGTGGATATAGTTGGCCAGATTCTATACGTAACATGCCCGGGAACTAGCCTAGAATCCCCATGAATGCACACTGCCATTATTCTGATGTGCCAGAAGGGTGATAAATGCCACTACCCTGACCCCCCCGTGCACAGGGAGGTAGATTATTGTAGGGCCCTGGCGTCTCCTCCCACCCCGGGGCCCGGGAGGGGATTCTAGGGTGGGGGGCATAGTGATGAACGCATTAATGAACTGAGAAATGAAAACTATAGTTCGATAATCTCGTATCCATATGATGCACCCTTCGCTCAGTTCCATATCCGGTTGAAACACCCATTGAAACACCATATATAGGCATTTGACCCAGAGCCCCCCTATATTAGAAAGGGCCGGGCCAAGTAACAGAGCTTTCCGGTTGAAGCACATCTCTCTCCAAATCCGGTGCCCCCCTACTATTATATGCGGTGGGCAACTAAGATATATAGGGCAAATCTTTGACTCTCTTTTCACGGCTAGAGTAATAACTAAAATAGTTCTAGAATCGAGCTAGAATAAGCAATAGATAGATCCCTCCCCGCATATAATAGTAGGGGCCCTACCCCTACTATTGCCCTTTATATCATCGGCGGCCCTTTTTGATAGTTCCCCGGGGATAAAAAAGGGCAATTCTTAGCCAGGGGGTTACTCTAGCCCCCTACTATTCTATGGGCAGTCAAGCCTCGATTCTAGCAAGTGGCATTAATAAGTTTTGCGGGGGTTGGAAACTATAGTTATAAGGAAGGGTCCTTCAAAACAAGGAAGGGAAGTGCCTACAATTCTATGGCCTGCATGCATGCCCTACTATCTATAAGGCAAGCAGGGTGGGCCGCATGTTACGTATAGAATCTGCCTAAAGAACCATTATAGGCCCAGCCTATGAACCCTACTATTATATGGGGGGGGGTAATAATTCTATAGTTCTATGGTTCGGCCCAATCAAGCCCTAAAATAGTTTATGGGGCTGGGGGGGCCCCCTTTTAGATTATTGGGGCTGCTCGCCCTCAAATTCTATGGCCCTCCCTATGAATGCACACTTATTAATCAGCCTGCTAGAGTAAGATAGCCGAGCTATTCCTCATGCAGGGAGGGTGCCCTACTATTATATGCGGGGGGCCCTACTATTCTAAGGGACTGTTCGGGTGCCCTACTATTATATGCGGGGGGCCCTACTATTCTAAGGCTAGTGCCCCGGATGAAGAGGCCGCTGCTCTTGGAACTATCCTGCGTGTCTTGATAATAGAGTCCGGCGCCGGGGCTAAATCAATAATGAGGCACTTCTCTGCTGCTCCCCCGCCCGGGCCTACTATTCTAAGGGCCCGCTACTGAATTCCATGCCCTACTATTGATAGGGCCAACTATATAAAAAAGGGCCCCGGGCGGGGTCGTACTTATGAATCGAATACAATGGCCGCTGAAACTGCTGGTGATACTTGCTCTGACATGCATGGGTACAACTGAATCTGGGACCGGCCTATAGTTTCTTTAGGCTCCCGCCTTTCTTGCTGCCTCTGTGACTATCTCTGTCCCAACCTACGCCGTCTATACGGGTGATGCATGCTCTGCTGCTCTCTTCACCACCTTAGCTGGGCCCTACTATTCTATGGGCCAATTATAGAAAAAAGGGCGAGTAAGGAAGGGAAGCCGGAACTGTATCTTGATCTCTAACTCTAGACGACTTGGTTCAAGCAACTGAATCTACCCGCTGTCCCAACCTATGCCTTTGTCTCTGTCTCTGGTGGTGAACCTGCCTGCGCCCTATAATTTCTATGGCTGGTGGATTAATGGCATTAGCAGCTCGAAGTTAGGGTTAACTATCCAATTCTGGTTCTCCCCGGTATAATAGTAGGGGCCCCAGCCGAATTGTAGGGGTGGGTGGGAGCCCTTAAAATAGTAGGGGGTTCTAAATGAAAAGCTATTCCGCCGCAAATTGGAACGCTACCGCCCCAGCCGCCCTACTATTCTCAAATAGGCCTCCCCCCTACCATTCTATACATTAGCCTGCTAGCCCTTTAGATAGTAGGGCCCTACAATTCTATGGGCGCCCATTAGAATAGTAGGGCAATGGAACTCCCCCTACTATCTAAAGGGCCGCTGCTGGCCCATTATAATAGTAGGGTCCTTAGAATAGGGCGGGGCCTGCTGCCCTTTAGAATAGTAGGGCCCTTTATAATATAGGGCTATTAAGCCCGGAACTTTACAACGGCATCTACTAATACCTCCCTCCCCCCCACCCAAGCAGGGTGGGAGGCCCGTAGGGGAAGCCTTCTGGCCCATAGAATAGTAGGGGCATGCAGACGCACCACCCCCAGCCGAATTTGAGGGGCCTATAGAATGGTAGGGGGCCCCCCTATCAAATAATGGGCCCTATATATAATGGGCACCCTGCAGTTTTTTTGCAACGATGGCGCCCGGTAGGGCCATAGAAGAGTAGGGGCCCTCCCGGCCCACCCGCTAATGTTCCCAAGGCCCCCTATATTATAAAGGGGAGAGTTCGCTATGCAATTTATATAGAGGGGGGGCCTTTAGAATAGTAGGGCCTTTAGAATAGTAGGGCCCCCCGCATATAATAGTAGGCCCCCGTACGGCTCGGTTTCGAAGACTCGATTGGGTGGCACGTGATGGATGGGGTGGAAGTATCAGTCATTCCGACATAGATAGGTGCGATGGTAGGCTGCATGCAGGGTCACGCCTGCTCGTGATTGCTGCATGATATCCTACATCTTCCGCTGCTGGACTCTTGGCATGGAAACGCCCTTTTTTCTATATGCGCGGCCCGCATTTTATATAGTTGGAAGGCATCTGGTCCCGTGCCGGCTGGAGGTCTAAAATCATTTATGGGGTGGTATCCATCAATCCCCATCACCGGCTTCCCATTCTTTTTATAGGGCACTTGGGGATAGAGGGTCCGATGGGGCAGGGGGAGGAAACCCAGCTGGTAGCCTGCTCGGGCGGTGGAAGGCTCGTGTCTGCATGCAGAATCCCATGAGGTCATATAGGAGTTAGGGATCCGGCATCGGTGGAATGCAAGGGCAGGCTGTCACCCTTTATAATATAGGGCTCTATGAGGTTGGGTTCCAGATGAATGCTTGAGAGAGCGAGTTAAGGTTATAGGGATCGATGAATCAATCACCACTCATCCAGCCGGGTCGGGTTCCCCACTCATTCACTCTATCCACCAGACACAGTACCTCACTTCCATTACATATGTGTTAACAACTTTTCTGTACAGACGGGCAGGACCGGAATCAATTAATGGTCGGTCGACCTTTTTTATATAGTTGGCAAGCGTTACAGAAGATGGAGAGAGAGGGCTTGCCTCTTCTCGACCGACCCCAGTGCGAACTATATAAAATGCGGGCCCCGCCCCGTAGGGCCTTACGATTCCACAACCACTACCGGGACGGATTCCCAATCCCTCGACCTGAGACAGAGGGAATAAGCCCTACTATCTATAAGGGTGCCGATGCTGATGGAAGGGAGATAGGTTTCGATCGGTGCTCACCCGCTCTCAATTGTGAATACATACTTGTCTCCATATCGACCCATGTTCACCTCTGCATGCAGACTCGTATCCACCTCTGCATGCAGGCAGGTTCATAGAATTGATCCATTCGTGTCGTGTGCTCAACCTGTCCCTACAGGGCCCTACAATTCTATGGCGGGTCCCCGGGACAGGCGAAACGAATCGTAATGACCTGATACACTCTTCGCCTCAGGTGCCTGGCCAAACACCTGTCCCTCATCTCCCAACCCCTCGCGTCCGAGAGACAAGGGAATCATGGGACCGGGCATGTGCCATGGAGAGGAAGGGATTCGTGGTTCGGTTGCCTATAGAATAATGGGCGGGTCATGATCTCTTCGCCAGAGCAGATGGATCATCGATAGCTGGCCCACGATTCCCTATCTTCGTTGGCCGATGCCCGATCGATAAGATTTCCGGGCGGAACGGAACGAACAGTTTAAGGCTCGAGCAAACCATTCATCTCCCTCCCACCCAACAATCACGAACATTCCCTCTGCACGCACCACCCGCCGGTAGGCCTTTGCGGGCGGCCGGGGCCCTTGCCGAATAGTAGGCCCATAGAATAGGGCGGGGCTGCATGCACCACCCGGATATAGAAGAACGGCTAGCCACCCACCCAATTCTATCAAAAAGGGCCGCCGATGATATAAAGGGCCCTTCAAATATAGGGGGGCGGGGGTAGGCCCCTTTATAATATAGGCTACCTCACCTATCAAAACCTATCTCCTCAAGCACACCTGAACAAGGCCACTTAACTTCATGATAATGTGCGGGTGAATGGCCTCAAATTATATAGGAGGTAAGGGCGAATAGTAGGGCGGGATGGTCAGTTAGCATCAGTGATGCATCCCTATCCTTCTACAGGGGGCCTTTAGAATAGTAGGGCAGGGGTGGCCGGTGAAGGATGCCCAATCCGTCTACAGGGATGCCTGCCGTTGCCATTAGAATAGTAGGGCCGGTGGGGCTAACCAGTGATGCATCCCTATCCGGGCCGCCCGTAGGGCTATGGGCAAGCAAACACCAGATTCTATACGTCCTATAAAATGGTAGGGGCCCCCGGCCCCGCCCTATTATAAAGGTAAAGGGCCGCCCGGTTGGCGGCGGGGGCCAATAGAATAGCCCATAGAATTGTGCATAGGGGGGGGCTATGCAGGGTGGTGCGTGCATGCAGATGCAGGGCCCCTACTATTCGTGAGAAAGGCCCTACAATAATCTGAAGGGGGGGCCGTAGGGGCCGGGGTAGGGCCCTTTATAATAGTAGGGGTAGGGAGGGGGCCTAAAATTCTATGGGGGGCCCCTTTAGAATAGTAGGGGCCATAGAATAGTAGGGCTCGCCCGGGCGTGAAATGAGTAATCATGCCATAGAATTGCCCTTTTTTAGAGCGCCCTTTTTTTGAGATAATTCGGGCAAATCTATAGCCTCCCACCCACCCCTAGTGGCTAGAAGTGTCCCCGGAACCAGTGCCGGAGATAGGTCGAGAAAGCTAGAAGAGAAGTGACGTGGCCTTCCGGTGCAGTGGGGGGTTATATTAGCTATTTGGTCTCGCCGGCAGGGCGAGGATAAAAGAAACAGAGGTTTCCCCACTAAGGGGTGAGATCGAACCCATTGGAGAATGTTTGAGATCAATGATATGTTAGCGACTTCCCCTTCTCATTATAGGGGGGTCCAACAACTTTATCTCCAACCGGATGTGATTAATGACACGTGCTGTGATCCGATGCTGCACAGGGATGCTACATAGCCATCTATGGCGTAACAGCTACTAGCCACAACCACTAGCCACTGGTTGAACTAAGTACGGGTTGTGGCTTAGACAGGAATCGGAGTGAGATCCCGACGTGTGCCCGTGTAGCTTGCTGCCCATATAATTGTAGGGCCAAGCCATTTTACTCATATCAATTCGGGCCGGATGCGCCCTTCCCAATTATATAAAAAAAGGGCGCCCCTCTCAAATAGTAGGGCCCTAATCAATCGATAAATCCCTATGAGACTGCACCGGTGGATACCTATCCTATCCCATCAGTGCCTTTGGAACCCCGTGCCCCCCCGGCCCCGGCCCCGGCAGGGCCCGCATTTTATATAGGGGGCCCTTTTTATATAGTTGGGGCCCGCATTTTATATAGGGGGCCCCGGCCCGCATTTTATATAGGGCAAAAGGAATAGGGGAGAAGGGGCCCGTGTTCCGTGTTGCTCAGAATGCGCAACGAGAAGGGACTTACTTCGTACCCCCAACCCCGGCAGCTTTGCGCCCCTTTAATAGTAGGCAATGCATCAGAAGACTTCAGGTTCCAGAAACGATTGGGAGCAACTCCATGAACGTATTCCATTCGTGCAGTGATCACGTAGTTCCCGTTTCCCCCGACTCTTCGGATTGGAACTTAATCGTTAGGAACCGTGGTGAACCCGATCTCGTGGTGCGAAGGTCCCTTCATAATAAGGCAAATTCTGGAAGGGAGAGATGCCTTTAGAATAGTAGGGCCCTGGCCCAACTATAGAAAAAAGGGCCGGCCCTATTATTATAAGGGCCCCCTTTCATATTATTGTAGGGGCAGATTATTATTGTAGGGGTTCAATTGATGTGCTTTAGCAATAGCATTTTATTGAGTCCTAGCTCAACAATGATACTCTCCATAGCTTGCACCTCCACTACTGCCTTCGATAGATAGCACCAAAAACAATAGCACTCACCCTTACACTCATACGCCCTATATTAGAAAGGCAACTTACCACTGCCCTACTATTCTAAAGGCACTACCTACACCCCCTATATTAGAAAGGCAACTTACCACTGCCCTACTATTCTAAAGGCACTACCTACACTAACACTTCAACTACCCTATATTAGAAAGGGCAAACTCACACCCATAGTAGAGTAGATTTATACCGATGATGCTAGGTCGAATGCCTTCCGGTAGTCACTTTATTATGCTAGGTCGCAAAGATGCGGCCTATATAAAAAAGGGGGCTATCTATGGCCTCAGGTTCGATGTGTGTATGAGTGTGCGCCCTACGGCTCGGTCTTTATCCCTTAGGTTCACTTCCGGGTCTCCATCGTTTTTCCTTCTCTCCGACCTTACCCGGCTGCTTTGTCCCTTGCTCCAGAGTTCCATCAGCCTGCCCGGTTCCTTGAGACCCCGCTTCCCCTTAACCCTCCTATTCTTTCAGAAAGCGGGTAGCTGCAGCAGTTGGTAGGCCCCTCCCTGCCTGGGGGTGCTTGGTTCCTTCCATGGCAGTGCTTAGTGGCTGTAGGTAGGTGGCTTCTCTCCTTCGGTAGCCGGAGGCCCTACAATTCTATGGGCCGACCGTTCCTTGTATGCGAAGCTCTCTGTGCCGATGCTAAGCTCTGAGTGCAGGATGTAGTGGATAGCGTAGGAGTGTCCACTATATGATCGCTTCCAGGTATTGTGATTGTATATGGTATAGTATTCTCGTCAGTGTCAGAGTAGTGGTCCCTTCGGCTTAAGTGTATGAGTAGGGCCTGGACTTCCATCAGTGTTCTGAGCCCCTGTCTGCTCCGCCGTTGGAAACTCCCCTACTATTCTAAAGGGCCGATAGTTGACCGGGGGCCCGGGTGAAGGCAGATTTTCTACGTAACATGGGTGGGCCCCTACCCCCGCCCGGGTAAGGTAGCTAGATTCCAGATTCTATACGTAACATGGGTGGGCCCCTCTCCCCTCTCTTTATACCGGGGCCGGGCCCCCCTTTCAGATTCTTGTAGGGCCCCTACTATTCGGCAAGGGGGCATGTTACGTATAGAATCGATCCGCCTGCCTACCTTGAGAATAGTAGGGCTATGGGCCTAGATCGCCCCTTTGCGGGCCTAAAGATCCGCCGCCCTACCATTCTATAGGCCCCTACGGGCGATCCGCCTCAAGATCCTAGATCGATGTGCCTGCCCAGCCCCCAGCAGAGATAGTTTTTAGTGCTGTCGGGCGCTCTCGCTCCCATCGGTGCCTATACCCACTTCACCTCGCAAGGTGGAGTGCATATAAGTAGGTCAAGCTGAACCAGAAGTGCCAGGCGGCGGCTATAGTTCAAAGGGCACCCACTCCCAATGGTTACGCGTTGAACGGCCCTTTGCTGGCTGGGTTAACAGGCCCCTTAGAATGGGGCCCCCCTCCCTACTATCGCAAGCTTTCTACGCGGATATAAAGGGAGGGCGAGCACTCAACTCAATATCCAGGGACAACCTGAATGGAAACTACCTACATCCAGATGGAAGATATGAATGCTGCGGATCCATTAGCCGGGGTGGGCCCATGCCCCCCACCCAACCCCACACACGGACCATAACCGCTACGATGCCCCTACTATTCTAAAGGCGGCCCTACTATTATATTATTAAAGGGGGGAGAATAATAGCCCTTTATAATAGTAGGGAGGGCCGGGCCCTTTCTAATATAGGGGGCTATGGGGCTTCGATGAGCCCCATTATGTGCCTGACATGAGACTTCCAAAGGCCAGCCGGCCGCGACCTTACTATTCTAATGGGGCAACCGACATCTATCCATCCATCTATTTATTGGCGTTGAGTGCTCGCCCTCCCTTTATATCCAGCCGCTCTCTCATGTGCCCTACTATCTAAAGGGCCCTGGCCCGGGCCCCTCTCTACCTACCTCGAGCCCCAGCCGCTCTCTCATGTGCCCTACTATCTAAAGGGCGGGGGAGCGGCATATTGAAGACGGGCTATAAATCCTGGGCATGCAAAACCAGAATATGCTAGGTCTGGGAGATACTAACTGTTACAAGCTGGCATGACATCCACTTGGAACACGTTTCATCCGCTAACTGTAGGGCCCCCTTTCCATAAGGTCCTATTTCTTTGTCCTCGCATCTTTCTCAACAGGTATAACAACTGGACCAATTCTAGAGTTGGCTGAAGCAATTGATACGCTTGCATCCCTCCCTGAACCCGGGCAATATTCCCCGCATCCCCCATTGAGAGAGAGGGGGCGTGGTGCAGGGGGCAGAATCTAGTTAACGTTGTGGATAAGAACTCTTTGGTACCCATTTCATTAGCTGGCGGAACAAGTGTCTCTCTTAACATCTTCTGCTAGCTGAGCACAGAATCTGGTTGCTTTGGCCCTACTATTAGAAAGGGCAAAAAAGAGGGGGGGCAACCCTTCTGACACTGAATGGTTGAGCAGATAAGACAAAACTCACTTTTTAGCCCAGGGATAAAGAGACAAAAGAAATGGGTATGGCCACGTTGAAGCAAATGAAGTTTGAAACATTATGCCGACCGTTTCTCCTGGCCCTGGAGGTGCTGAGGGAATAATAGGACCTTTAAAGGCTTCCTTCAGTTCTCCCCCCCTACTATTGAAAGGGCCATCTCCACCAATCTTCACACAAGCAATGTGTTGAGAAGCTTCCCTGAATGGGGTTGGGGCTTGCCCCCATAGATATATAGGGGAAGGCTCCTCCCCTATAGATAGTAGGCTCAGCACATAGGGGGGGCGAAGGAGGTCGCATTTGCTTCTAACCCGGATTCGAACATGACGTGCTCCTTGATGGTATCCTCCCGGTTCATCAGATAGAACTTCTTCCTTGCCCATAGAATTGCCCTTTTTTCTATTATTCCCCACCTGCCAAAATATCTTCTTATACCCCTCCCTCCCTGTAAGTCAGTACGGTGGACTGTGGGCCCTATCTCTATATCAGGCCGCTCGGCAGGCCCCGGTGAGCCCTACTATAGATAGGCCCCTGTTGCTGATATATCCTTAAGCCCTTCTGTGATCCGATGAATCAGATCTTTACCCGGGGAGAAATAGTGTTTTCATAGTGACCGCCCTATTGTTATAACTGCCGTGCCCGTAGGGTGCCAGATTCCCCTCACTCGAAAAAGAGTATATAGAATCTCTCCCTCTCTCCCCTCTCTATAATGGGGGGGGTTGGGCCGATCGAAGCAACTATCTATATGGGGTGGGTGCGAGAACCCTCCTTACTATCTATGGCTCGGCAGGGCTTGGTTGGGCAGGGCCCTACAATTCTATGGGCCCCTACTATTACATGGCCGGTTGCCCTACAATTCTATGGGCGGCGGGGCCCCTACTATTCTATGGGCAGGCTGATTGATTCGATCCCCCGGCGAGCGGGGTATGTATGATAGATATTAGATTAAGGGCTTACTTGACTTGGGACGGCGAACTGAACCAATAGTGATGGGCGGGGCGAACAAACTATGTTCACCGGGGCTTAAAGTAAAGTCGCTTATAACTCCTTATTACAACTAGATTCGTCTGAAACCCATAGAATAGGGCGGGGTGGGGGGGCATGTTACGTATAGAATCTGCTGGCGCCCCCCTTCTAGATTATTCCCCCCGCCCGGGGCGCCCTACTATTCGGCAGGGGCCCCCCACCCAACCCCACAGGCGTATAGAATCTGGCCCCTGGCGAATAGTAGGGGCCCATAGCCCTATTATTCGCCAGGGCCCCGACCCTTTGCCATAGTAGGGCTTCGTGGGAATGAGAAGTTGGGTTGAGAAGTGGGGTTTGGTTCGAGTCCTGCTTGTCGATTCGGATGTCTGCTTGCTAGATCCTGGACTTAACCGCTTCGATCAATTGATGTTTACGATCCTGCCTATAGGCCCCTTAATGCCTTGGCTTAACTCGAATTATATAAAAAAGGGCCGGCGGCACTCGAAGAAATATATAAAGAAAGACTGCCTTAGAATAGTAGGGGCGGCAACGAATCGATCGGATCCTGCCGGACCAGTCATTATTGGAATTACGTCTATAGATAAGCATATACGCCCACTGTCGGAGCTGGAGCAGCGCAACCTTTCCCCATTGTTTCTAGGGCTGCGAATCAATCCTATGTGAGTAACTAGGATTCTAATCCTGGTTGGTTCCTCTAGCAACATGGAAATGACATTTACAATACTGCCGGCCCTACTATTCTAAGGGGCCCCGCCCACTAGAGAGGAGAGGGCATGGTAGCCCCTACTATTTATAAGGCGGGAACAAAACTCATGGTGAGTGAAGCCAAACACAACTAAGGGATTAGCACTTCGGATTGATGAAACCCCCGAATGATCAAAAAGGGCCCCGGCGGGCAGATTCCCATTGACGCATGCGCCCACCGCATAGGGCCCTTTCTAATATAGGGGGGCCCGGTGATTTCGCGCAAGCGCAGACTACTGACCGCCCCATTTGAGCAAGTTGAGAGGCGGGTTGTATCAAGTCGTGTTTCTTGGCAGTCCTATTACCACATATCGATAGTCGAGAGCCTCCCTCCTCACCAAACGGCTTAGAGGTGGATAAGAGATGGCTGGTCATGCCCTACTATTCTATGGGGAAAACGAGAAAGAGTGAATCGAAGCTGCGGAACATATCGATCGGAGATCGAAGCAGCTCCTCTGCGGACAATTATTTGCTTATTTCATTAAAAGGGTGCGGCTCAGATTCATGCCCCTTTAGATAATAGGGCGGTGGGAAGAATAGAGAGATATTGATTCTCGCCATTCCCCTTATCAATATAGGGCGTTACAACGAGATGCCAGATGAAGCATCATTCCTGGCAAGGAAGAGTTTCAAGTACGCTAGGGGCGGCGGGAGGGGCGACCTGACCTCTACCTTATCTTTCGCTGCGCTAGGGGGGGCCGCGGGCTAGGGTCTCTTTCACTTCCTTCGCTAGCGGCCAAACACAACTAAGGCACCCCCGTAGGGCTAGGTCAAATAATGACGTAAGCCTTAGAATAGTAGGGCACCACTACTACTATTATTATTCATACCACTACTGAAATTCTGCCCCGAGGAAGATTAGAAAAGGCCTGCTGCTTGATAGATGAATCCGAGGAGAGAGGCCTTAAAATAGTAGGGGAGCCGCCTAGCCCTGGATATAAAGGATTCTGCCTGCGTCCACCACCGATTGATACCGAACCGGATACTGGTTAGCCTGCCGATATCTTGATCGATGCAGCCATAGATTCCTTTCGTCTCGCATGGATTGAGGCATATATATATGGATTCTTAGGCCTATTGATCCTGAACAGAATCGACTTCCCCTTGCCGGGCCCCCCCTTGGCGAATAGTAGGGCCTGCCTCTGGTTTGATTCTATCATCGGCTTTCGTCCAGGGCACGATAGGCCTTGTGGGCAAGAGCTCCTTTGCCCGCCCTTATTCATGTAGTTCTTCGTGATAAAATAGATTCATGTTCCCGGGAATAATCGATCCAAGGAACTGGGGTTTCTCCGGCTTTAGCAGTTCTCAATATCAATCGGCGCCGCGCGCGCCCGACTTGGCGGGCTGGCGGCTGGCGGAGCAAGGAGCCAAGAGGCGGGCCCTACTATTCGCCAAGGGGGGGCCCTATATAAAAAGGGGCTGGATGGGCTTCCTTACCTTCATTTCATTCAGGTAAGGGATAAAAGGTTCGACTTTTCTTCTTATTCGTAGCAGTTGATCCTGTCGATTCAGCAGAAGTAGATATATAACCGGCTTCCCACCACGCCCACAAACCTATAACGTGCAGCTAGCCCGTAGGGGTGGGGGAATGGAAAAAGAACATGCAGCTCTGGCCCTACTATTATAAGGGGCTGGCCCCAATGGGGACCTTTTTATGTGACAAGAAATGGCCTATTGGGGTTACTGACCAACTGGGTCTGCTACTCAATCTTAAACCTCTATAGCTGGCGGTTCCCCTACGGGCTGGTGGATTGCTGGCATTATTCACCGGTACTGGGTCAGCCTCTACGGACAATGGCCTTAAAATCCCCGCCGGCCGCTCCAACCCTTTTTATTCCTCGTACTATTTTCTCCTTCCTCCGGTCGCCTATATCTATAGTTGGCATGGAGTGCTCGGCCCAGTGAGTTCTAGATTTTATTGCCTCCCTTAATTCGTAAGCTTCACCTAAGACTAAGCTAAGGTTTAGTACATGCCCCCATAGATATATAGGGCCTCTCCCGATGGTCGAGACTTTCAAGCCTATAGAACTTTAGGCCTCACTCTCTTATTAAATAACCGTAGTAAGTGCGATCCAAATGAACCCCCGCGCTACCCCATACACATACACATGTTGGGGTGTTTCCACGTGCATACCTACGTACATCTTTCGCTACTCGTATGCGAGCTACAGTTAGTAGGGCAAGGGCCCCCCTTCATATTATTGGGAGGGTACCGCGTCCCTTTATGCTTGGAACAATAAAGGATGGAAGGAACTACCTTTGCTATGCACATGCTAGTAGGATTGTGGCGGCCCTTATAGATAGTAGGGCTCTCCGGGGAGCTGGAAGGATCGCCATAGAATATATAGGGCGCCCCCCGGCACTAATATAGGCGATGCAGCTGCTTTTGCTTATGCTCTAGCTTGGGCATCTGCCTTTGCGTCTGACTTTCATACCTTCGCACCTGATTCTTACTAGTCATAAGGTCACAGTCCTCTCATTGAAGTACATTAACCTTTGGCCGGATCAGCCGGATGCTGCCCTGCGCCCTGTTACTGCTTCTGGTGCCCCCTACTTATCTATAGGCGACTGGTTCAAATGCCCCCCCCGGCACTAATATAGGCGTGTAAGGGCCACGGTAAACTGTTGGTACAACTATTGTTGCTGCCGTAGGGGCATTGAAATTCGGTAAAGATAAACAACTGAAGCGGTGGGCAAATCAAATTACTCGGGGCTTAAACTGCTACTGCTTCTGCTGTTCCAGCCGCCTCTAACTGAACTCCCATCTGTGCAATAACCGGAGCTGAAGGTAGCCAAAGCTAAAGCTACATATGGAAAAGGAATAGGCTATGACTCTCAATCTGAAATGAAAGAATCTGCCTCGATATCGAAATGGCAATCCGCTCGAACCCCAACCAGAAAAGACCATGCGTCTAGGAAGCTATTGATGGGACTGAATCTGCATTGGGAGCTCAATCTACACCTGCTACTGATGGATCAACTTGTTAAGGGGAAACCGGGGCCCTTATAATAGTAGGGGGCGCGCGCGGGATCTTTGCCTCGATATCGAAATGGATCTTTGACCGGTGATGCTCCTACTTATGTTTACTCGAATGCTTCTTTTTCGGGGTCTCGATCTCGATATGGAACCTAGAGGATGCGAGAAGATGCGGGTTCACCTGCTGGTGCAGAGGTCAACTGTCTCTATCTTTGCTCCTGCTCCTGGAACCGGGTAAACCATTTATGTATCTAGATCAAATGCAAATGGAACCGGATCCGTTACTAGGGGTTCTAGAATGGGAACTGGCACTGGTTCATCTATATCACATATAACTGTCTCTTCTGCCTATGTCTTTGATGCATATGAATCTGGCCTGTAGTTTCTTTAGGCAATGAATGACTCTGTAACTCGAAGGAGTGCCGCGGACACTGGGACTCGACCTCGAACTGGTTCCTGGATTGGATTTGCTATTGGATGATATGCATTTGGATCTTTTGCCCGGCTGAAGAAACTCCTGCTTCTAGGTAAACTGAGTTAACAAGATCAACTGAATCAATGGTTGCTGCTGAAACCACTATCTTTGCATCTGCGGCCTGGTTTAAGGCAAACAACTGAAGGACCTGGATATGGACCTGTATCTGCGTGAGGCCCTACTATTATAAAGGGGCTCTTAAATAGTCTATTATACGATAAGATCAAAGCTGAAGCGTATCATCTGACTTAATTCAGACTCATTTCTTTCGTAGCTAATGTTTAGACCGTAACTAATCAACGCTAAGCCCTTCACTTCGTCTCTACCACTGATGGATCAACGGGTTTTGATTGATAACAGGCAGAGGAGGCATACGCCACTATATAGATCGCAGGCATAGAATCATTTATTGTTATATACGTATATATCGATCGGTTGATGATGTGGACTCCAACTATAGAAAAAAGGGCAACGGCTACTACTACTACAGGGTTTATCCCCCGTGGTCAAGGAAGGGTGCTTACGTGATGCTGGTGGTTCAAAGGAAATGACTGAAACTATATATGGAACGGGTCCAACCGAGACTAGCTCTGCAATTAGCTATTGAACAAGCTCTCGATCCGCTCGAACGGGCACTGCCATTGGTCCCTTCGATGCGGGCTATGGAACTTTCTATTGAATTGGGTAATAATATGAATCTGCATATGGTGACATTCGATCAATTGCCTACAGGGATCTCGATCTTGTTCGGGGTATGTTCCAACTGGGGCTGTCCCAGCTACTTACAGAGATACTTAGTGAGGTGCCGGTTATAGGTCAACGACTGGATAAACCGAAACTATATAATTACCATCATCCCTACTATAGATCGGTGGGCTCCATACACCTTTGCTTTATATACTGCCCGCTGCCCCATTAGAATAGTAGGGCCCTAGAATTTTCGTGAGTTTTGGGCCCGGCCCTATATTAGAAAGGGGGGGCTTTGCCCTTTATATCATCGGCGGGGCGCTACAGCGTCTCATGCTGAGGGAGCAGCGGCCCCTACTATTCTAAGGCAGCCAAACAGCGGTACTATTTGAAGGGGGCAGCGGCCCCTACTATTATAAGGGGTTAGGGCGAAGCGGATAATGGTCCTTTGCCCTACGGGGCGGTGTTGGTTAGGGTGGGTTGGGCCCTGGCACTAATAATGGCGTACCAATATCGGGTAACTGGCTGGTAAACTGGCTGAAAATGGCAACATTAGCTCCTCGATGAACAGTCCATAATGGGGTAGCCCAAACTCTGGATTCTGTTCAAGAGGAGTGTGTATTCCTGTTCAGTTAGAATATGTTTATGTGGCATATAATAGTTAGTTTAAAAATGGTTCAATTTTTTTGTTTTGGGGGGTGGCAAAGTCTGGATTTTGAACCAACCGTTTTATCCCTTACCTTCCCCTTAGAATAGTAGGGCCCTTTAGAATAGTAGGGCTTACCTTCATTTCATTCAGGTAAGGGATAAAAAGGTAAGGGAAAATGATCGACCAATTCTGTGGATTTTGGGGTGGGGGATCCGTTTCCGGGGGTTGGGATCGGTCCTGCGGCTGCTGATTTCAGTAGGCTCGGTCCTAATGAATATCCCGGCGCCTTTTTTATATAGTTGCTGATCCCGAGCCTTACAATTAATTGGGGGGCGGGAAAACTCTCGGCTTTCGAGTATCCGAATGGTTGGGAGGATGAGTTGGGTGTTTGGGTTGTTAGGATGGGTGGATTGGTCCTGCTCCGAATTATCCTCGAGATGAGTACGTAAGATCCATCGCTGATTAGTACGTAACATGGATCGAGATGACCGAATGGGAATCCAACATCCCAATGGGGGTGCTGGGCGTACGGATTGAAGGCCCGGTTTGGTAGGCTGACTCGGTTGGGTTGTTGGGAAGCGAGATTAGTACGTCACATCCGTCCGACCTAAGATCCTTGCCATCGATCCGCCTCACATCCGCCGCTGATCCGACGCATGAGCATGTTTACTGGGCGAAATGCCATTAATGAGAACCACCCCCCTACTATTCTAAATGGGCTCGCCCTACAATTCTATGGGGCCCCGGCTGGTAGTCGGTAATGCCGTTGGAGGCCAGCCCCGGCTGGGGTTCCGGAACTTTACTCCCTATGCACCGGAACAATTCTATCAAAAAGGGCCGCCGATGAGGCCCTTCCCCTTCCCCTTCAAATATAGGGTAGGGTAGGGGGGCGGGGGTAGGGGGCCATAGAATAGTAGGGGCCTCCCACCCGCGCGCACACTCCTTAATCTGGGTATGTGAGATGAGCTGGGACTGGTGGTTATGGATCTTTACCGGCAAACCGAAACTGACCCAACCTCTCGATCTGGTAGTGATGCTGAAGAAGGGCTTAAATGGAACCTTTGGAAACCATGCATCCATGTTGGTTCCGGCAACAATAGAAAAAAGGGCGGTGACAGATGTGATTGATGAATTTCTATAGAGGGGGGGAGAAGATTAAGCTCCGCTTTGGGTCTTGCTTGGTAGGAACTATAGTGGTAGTCGTGGCTGCTCTGCTGCTTGGGCTCACTCCGTTTGGTTGGCTTGCAGGGCGTGAATGAAGGGTTGAATAACCACTGCAGCGCGGAAGGGGCGGGCACCGGGTTGAGGGCCCCTACTATTAAAGGGAGCCAGAGATGGGACTTAGATTCTCCCGAGCTAAGACTTCCTTCTCTGGTTCCCTGGACAAGCACGCGTCCGTACCGGGGATATCTAAGGACCTGAGCTATCTAGTTTCATTTTTCCTCCCACCCGGGCCGCCGATGATATAAAGGGCCCTTCCCCTTCCCCTTCAAATATAGGGTAGGGTAGGGGGGCGGGGGTAGGGCCCTTTATAATATAGGGCCCATACTTTAGGGGCTTGTTCTGTGATATAGACTACGCCCTTTAGATAGTAGGGGGGCTGCCCGATGATATAAAGGGGACGCCTACCCCCCTATATTATAAAGGGGCCAAGAGGTTTCGATCAAGACCAACCAAGGAGCAACCATATGAGGAGCCGAGCTGGCAAGGTACTTATTGGCTCATAATCGTTCAATATTGGCTCATAATCGTTCAAGTATGACTATAGTATCAAAGCAGGGCGTGCAAGGAAGGATGGCTAGCAGGGATACCGAACCAAAGCAACTGATCCACACTAACCCATCGAGAGAAACTAATCAGTACAAGCTAGCATCACTAACCGAAAACAACCTCATTGAATACTTCCCAATATGAGAGAGGGCAATCGATTCAATCCATTCGAGCCCTTTTTTGATATAATTCCAATGTTGGACACTAATTAATCAGGGGAAGGTTCGGAAATAACCAGGCATTGAGCACCAGACCGAAGTGCTTGCTTACTAGATCCCCCTATGGCATATACGTATACGACAGGACAAAGTAACCTAGGTTGATGCGATACAGGTCTTCCCTCGGGCACTATATGAGCTAAGGAAGAAGTACGGGCAGAGCAGCAGGACAGCGGGTCCACCTATAGTACCGAGCATTGCCACCTATAGTACCTATCATTGTGCCGGGTTGAGTAGCACAGGAGTTCGACAGATTAAAGGAGTAGCACGTCGAGTAGCCCTTCCTTCTGCCATCTGCTGCGATCTCCAATGGACCCACCCTCTGTGATACACACACTCACAGTGATCTGCCTGCACATCGTAGGATCTATCGTATCCAGGTCTGCTTGCATCATATGATGAATCGGGGCACGCCCGGGAACTTTAGCGGCCCTCTATTCTATTGTTCGAACTCACCTACTATTTGATAGGCCTTCCCGGGCTACAATTAATTGACCTTTTCACTAGAATTCAACATGCTTGCCCCTTTTTTTAGATAACGGGCCCCGGGTGGCCTTTTTTATATAGTTGGGCAATTATATTATATAAAAAAAGGGAATTCAATTCTATGGTAGTCGGTAGATTATTGTGGGGGGCTAGAATAAGGAAGCAGGGTGGGGTTCATCCGGGCCCCTACTATTCGTTGGGCCGTTAGACCTCCCACCCACCCCTGTAGGGCTCTTTAGCTGGACCAGCACCCAGATAGAGTAGATAGGGCCTCGGAGAACCCCAACCCGGACACCGCCCTATAGATTCTATCTCCAGAGGACAGAGATAGGAGAG